>NW_020769346.1:5002871-5128234 GCF_900518735.1 Pseudonaja textilis | reverse complement strand
AAGAAAGAAAGAAAGAAAGAAAGAAAGAAAGAAAGAAAGAAAGAAAGGAAGGAAGAAAGAAAGAAAGAAAGGAAGGGAGGAGAAAGTGAATGAGATATCTAATCCAACCACCTGCTCCAGCAGGGTTAGAAGGGAGTGTGTATGTGTGCGTGGCTGTCAAAACTCCAAAAACAGGTCAAGTAGCTCTAGGGAGGTCAGTCATAAATTAGAACACTTGCTAAGCAACCAGCCATTAAGTGAGGATCACTTGTGTTTGGTTTACCAGTCACATAGCCACCTGGTCACGCCCATCCAGTCACATGACCACCAAGCCACACCCACAAATTAGGCCATGCCCACATAACTGGTTGTTAGGTGGGGGGCACTGAGGATGAGTTTGTAGCACCAAGGGGACGGTGGACTGAAAAAGTTTGGTAACCACTGATGTAAACAATGTAGACAAATCAGCAATGAGGAAAAGTAGTTAAAACATTTCTGGGAGGACAAGTCTAAAATTTAGCCTTATTGACAACCTCTGATGGAATGGAATTGCTTTTTTTTTAAGTTTAAAAAAAAATTATTTACAAATTTAAAAACATACCATTTCAAAAATACAAAGACAATAATAACACATAATTTTTTACATTTGTTGTTGAATTTGGTGAGTCCTAAATATCATTATTGGCTAGTACTGGTCACATGTTCAAAGCTTATCACATCCTAAGTACTAAATAATTCACAATATACTTCATTTATTTTCACGTTGGATTATAACCACTCTTCTATTACTAATACATTCATGTTTTTTAACTAATAAACACAAAAATATTATAAATAGCTAATACTAATAATAGTAGAACAAAGAAAAGAAGATTTAAAACCTTTAATTGTACTTAATATATTATGAATCGCTGGATATAATTTCTATCTTAGGTTCACTTATATGTTTCCCCTTTTATTGTCTACCCACTTATGCCATTTGTCCCATATCCAGTAATAATCTGTATCCTCCTTCCTGTTAATTTTAAGTGTAAGCCTCTCCAGTTGGGCACATTCATATGTTTTCTGAATAACAACCTGTATTGGTGGTACATTTGGGTTTTTCCAATATTGTGCTAGTGAGATACGTGCCGCAGTTAATAAATGGATGGTCAGATATTTTACTTTAGCGGAGTAGTCCCCTTTAATTGTTCCCAGCAAAAATAGTTCCGGTTTTCACTCCAGCCCACTCTCTATAATTTTTTCTATCCACGTTTTTATTTTTAGCCAATATTTCTTTATCTCAGGACAAGTCCACCATGAATGAAAGTATGTACTAAATTTCCCTTTACTTTTCCAGCAGCAAGGATTGGCTGTCGGAAATATTTTAGCCAATCTGGAGGGCGCCAGATGCCATCTGTACATCATTTTGTATAAATTCTCCTTTTGCGCTACTGATTTGGTTAGTGTCAAATTTTTCTGCCAGATTTCTTCCTAGTCATCAATGCTATAACCAAAAATTTTTTCCCAAGCCAACATGGGACCTTTCACAATTTTCTCAGCCATTTCATATTATAATAAATAATTATATAATTTGGAAATTGAGCTTTTCTCAGGATTTAGAAGTGTTTTATCCAAATATGTATCTTTTACTTCAATTCCATATTCTTTGACGTCTTTGTTGTATCTCAATTTTATTTGAAAATATGACCAATTATCAATAGCTTTCTCTTAAAATTCTAGTTCCTGTTTCATTTTAATTTTTCCTTCACTATCTAATATTCGGTAATATTTAAGTTTTTTTACTGATGTCCATTGTGTTTAAATGAAACATTGCCTCCATCATTGAGAACCACCTTGGGATTTTAGTATAATGATTCTTTCTTATTTCAGTCCAAACTTTAATTAAAGATTTTCGGAATACATGTCTGGTAAAATATAAATTATTTTTACTGTTCGGGTTCCATAAAAATGCATGCCAGCCTAGCTGTAAATCATGTCCCACCAATTGTAAAATCCTGTTATTCCTTAAGTCAATCCAATCTTTTATCCACACTAATGCCGCTGCTCTATAATATGTCTCCCAGACAGGTAGTCCGAATCCACCCCTGCTTTTATTATCTTGTAAATAATTTTTTTTTATCCTTGTTTTCTTCTTTGCCCAGATAAATTTCATTACAATTTTATCTAAATCTTTAAAGAATTTTTTGTCCAGCAATATCAGGTTTGTTTGAAATAAATATAATATTTTAGGTAGAACATTCATTTTGATTGTTGCTATTCTACCTAATAATGAAATTTGCATCTTATTTCAATTTTCCAAGTCCTTTTCAATCTGTTTCAGTAATTTAGTATAATTATCCTCTCGCAGGTTTAATGTTCTAGCTCTTAACCAGATTCCTAAATATTTAATTTTATTTACAATTTGTAATCCCATCTTTTCTTCCATTTTTTTGTTTATTATTTGTTATGTTTTTAACTAACATTTTGGTTTTTTCTTTATTAATTTTTAATCCTGCTAATTTACCAAATTTGTCTATTTCATTTAGTAGAGCTGGTCCTGAGTCTATTGGGTCTTCTATGACAAAAACCATATCATCTGCAAAGGCTTGTAATGTATATTCTTGGTTTTAAATTTTAATTCCTTTAATTTCCTTACTTAATCTAATTCTATCCAGCAAAGTTTCCAAAATAGTTATAAAAAGCAGAGGTGAAAGTGGACATCCCTTTCTGACCCCCTTCCTTATCTCTAATGATTTCGTAATTTCTCCGTTTAATAATACATTGGCCTTTTGTGTGGCATAGATTGCATTCAACATTTTTACAAAATTATCTCCAAAATCAATCAAATTAATCTGCTTTTTCATAAAGTCCCAATTTAAATTATCAAAGGCCTTTTGTGCATCCAGGAAGACGAAGGCCATTTGGCTTCCTGGATGCTTTTCATGATATTCCAATATATCTGTTATTGTTCTTGTGTTATATCTGATCTGCCTCGTGGGAAGAAATCCATTTTGGTCCAAGTGAATTTTATTACTAAGTATTTTCTTTAATCTTTCCGCCATTACTGCCATAAAAATTTTGTAGTCTGAGTTTAAAAGGGATATTGGTCTGTAATTCTTTGTTTGGTTAGCATCTGTGCCCTCTTTCGGAATTAATATTATGTATGCCTCCTTCCAAGATTCTGGTATTTTAGCATCCAGTAATACCTCATTGCAAACCTCTTATAATATTGCCTCTAATTTATCACCTATTTCTTTATATTTGGTAATATATATTTGGTAACCCATCTGGGCCTGGCATTTTATTTCTTTTTTGTTTTTGAATCGCCTCCTTTAACTTGTCTAGAGTTATTTCTTTGTTCAACATCTTTTTTGTCCTCTAATATTGGATAAGGAGTTCCTTCTTTCAAGTATTCTTCTATTTTATTTAAGTCAACTGCTTCTTGTTTATAAAGGTCTTCAAAGTACTCTCTTACAATTTCCTTTTTTTCCTCCTGGTCTGTCTCTATTATTCCATTTTTATCCTGTAATTGGTATATCGTTCTTTTCTGATTTTCTTTTCTTAATTTATATGCCAGACACCTTCTGGGTTTGCTTGCATGTTCGAAATAGTTTTGTTTTGTATATAATAATTTTTTAATTAATTCTTCTTGATCTAAAATATTCATCTCATGTTTAACTGATGTTAGTTCATTTCTGGTATACTCAGCTCCCGAGGTTTTCATTTGCTTATTTTCCAATTTCTCTATCCTTTTTGATAAAGCTTTCTGTTTCCTCTCTCTTTCTTTATTTCTATTTGCTATATAAGCTATCGATATTCCCCTTAAATATGCCTTCATTGTATCCCATAGGTTCTGCAATGAGGTATCCTGTTTTTTATTACATTTGAAAAAGCTGATCAATTCTTCCTTAACTTTTTGAATATATTCTTCTCTTTAAGTACTTGGGGATTAAGTGTCCACCTGCCTTTTTTATAATGACTACTTTTCCATGCTATCTGTATCGAGTTGTGGTCTGCCCATGTGTTAACCAAAAGTTTTATGTCCCGAATCTCTTTATATAGCTCACTATTTACCCAGGCCATATCTATTCTGGACCATGATTTGTGTGGGCTGGAGTAGAAAGTGAACTATGATATTCCTGGGTTCCTTTTTCTCCACACATCCACTAATTCTAATTCTTCGACCATCTCTATAAATTTCTTCAGCAAAGTATTCCATTTCTTAGATTGTCTTTGTTCACAAGCATAATCTTGTCTATTATTGCATTATAGTCTCCTATTATGCAAATTCTTGAGTTTCTAAATTCTATTAATTTTTCATATAGGTTTTTGTAAAATTCACTCTGGTTTTTATTAGGGGCATATATCTCCACCAATAATGTCTTTTTATTTTGTATTATCACTTCTACCATTACTATTCTTCCCAATTCATCTTTGTATATCAATTCTGAGGCTATATCTTCTTTTATATATAGTACTACCCCTCTTTTTTTTTTCTTCTGCCAATGTTGCGTACATTTTCCCCAACTTTTTGTTTAATAGGTACCCTTTATCTCTATTCTTTATATGAACCTCTTGAATACATATTATATCTGCTTTTTGTTTTTCTAGCTTAAAGAATATTCTTTTTCTCTTAGCTGGGTCATTTAACCCGTTAATATTTATAGATATCAAATTAACTTCTTTATCCATTCCTTTCTTACTTCTATCCTTCAATATTTTTACCCGTTTGACTTCTCGTCCTCACTCTTATTTCTTCTCTTCCCAAAGTCTCCTCATCTCCTTCCCTCTCCTTCTCCCTCCCCCTGCTTCTGGGTTGTAGCTCTTCTTGGCTCGGAGTTTCATTCTCGTCTCTGCTGCTCATTTCTTCCTCTGTTCTTTCTATTTGGTGGAAGAATTCTTGAGCTTTGGTTAGATTATCTATTCTCACCCTTTTTTCCTTCCACATTGTTAGTTTTTCCCTCTGGGGTAATCCATCTGAAAGATTTTTTTGTTTAAATAATTCATGAGAAATCGATAGTCTTTCCTTTGTTCGCGAATTCTTCTCGGCACCTGTTTTAGAACAATCACTTCTCTACCTTTGTATTTTATTCCTTCATCTCTTGTAGCTCTATAAATTATATCCTTCACTCGCCTCCTTGCAAATCTAATATGCACTTCTCTGGGGAGTCTATGCCATCTTGTGTATACTCTGTATATGTCATCCAGCTCATTCACCATCTCGTCCCTATCTCTGTACAAAAGCTCCGCCAACATCTTCGCCATCACCAGCGTTAAATTCTCTCCCCTCTCTTCCTCCACATTCTGGAATCTAAGATAATAGGAAGCCTTGTCCATCTCCAGCTGAGTCAGGGTCTCATTGGTCTCTTTATTCTGCTCCTTAATTGTTTGCTCCATGCCTTCTAATTTCTTTTCTGTTCAGTTGGCTTATTCTTCAATCACTTTAATCTTCTCTTCATTTATTTTAATCAATTTTTGAATCTGGCCTATCTTTCCATCTAAATTTTTGACTTCACTTCTCATTTCCCCAGCTCATTTTTTAGTTCTTCTTTTATTATTTCTCTTTCTGCTTTGCTTTCTGTGTGGTTTTTCGACATCGATTCCTGCAATATCAACATCATGCTTTGAATAGTTAATAGAGTAGTTTGGACTGATTGTGTACTGGTTTGAGCTGTAGATTTTTCTGGCGCCAACATCCTTTTGATTGTTTTTTGGGTCAATGTTGCTGTAGGGGTGATTATTACTGCTGGTATTGCTTTTCTTCTTCCTTTAGTAATGGTGGTAGATGTGCTGGTCATATCTTTAATAATTCTTTGTTGTTTCTCCGCTATCCTAGCTATATTGTCCCAAATTGTATTGCCTACTACCATAAATTTTATCTATGTTTTACAGTTCAATTTTCTCAATTCACTTAAATTTTTATATTACTATTTATCTGCTTAGTTTAATTTCTTAACACCGTTAGGCGAGGAGATTCCTATCAGTTAGTTATGTTTTCAAACTTTCCAGTCCACTTTATTCGTTATTACCCTCATTGTTCACTTCATGCTCTGTTAATATTATATCTAATATTAATAAATTCAATAAATCATCAATTCTTAGATCATCTAGTAGCACAAAAAATCTTTCAACTTTGTTTAAGTATAGAACAGTGCTACAACCCCAATTACTTCTTTAAATTAATTACAATATTTCAATTAATATTATCTTAAATATATAATAGGAATTTAAATTTCTAATTAATATTTTTACATATATATACATTTCAATAATTCACAGTATTTAATAAAAGGAGGGTAGGAGAGAGAGGGGGGGAAAGAACAATTAATTATCTCATCTTTATATAAATCAATATATTAAAGTCATTAATCTATAGTCAATCAAATATATGTAATGAGTAAAAGAAAAGAAAGATATAGATATAAACTATGTTCCAAAGGGATTAAATATTACTTACTTAAGTTAATACCTATTCCCAAATAATCAATCAATCTTGTTTTCTTATTAATTAAATATATACTTTAAGTAAATAGAAAGTGAGATTATATCATTCCAATCACTTTTGAGGGGGGGGGGAGAGCAAAACAAACATTCAGTGAAGAGAGGATTTACAATCTCCTTTTTTCTTGTGTTTCCTTAATAATCCAATTATATCCAGAAATAGGTTTGAGTCTTAATTCTCAGTTCTCAATTCTCAGTTCGGTCTGGTGTCTCTGCCGCTTTACTCCGCTCTTCCTTTCACAATGTCTGCCTCCATAAATTGCATTGTCACTCCTCTGATCGCTTACAAAAGTCTCAATGTTTCACAATTCTTCTCCGCTGTAGAATATTCTCTGCGATATATTCTGTGACTAGAAATACAAAACATTCTTCATCAATAGTCACTCTTCTTTTCTTTCCTTTCCACTTCCTTTTTAAAAACAATTTTCCACTTTATCCGGAGCTATGGGTAAACAGCTCAGTCTTGCCACCACTTTCCACTTTCCCCCTTCCACTCCAGCACTTCACAGACATGTCAATTACCTGTCTGATTTATACATAATCCAACACCGATTCCTTTTGACCTCTTTCCCGGACTCCAAATTCGATCTCGTCTCTCCGCTTCCTTCTCAAAGTTGTTTCGGCGTGTCTTTGGGCCAGCCTAGCTGGCTGGCTTCTTTTGCCCTGTGCTTCGGGCTTCCTTCTTCACCTACGGGACAGCACTTCCCGTTCAGCTCCAAGAGTTCTTCCTCACTTGAGTGATCCCACCAGGATCTAACTTCGCCTCAAACAGCTGCCCACAAGCAAAAACCCCGATGTAGGAGAGCAGATCAAGATTCTCCTACCTTGTCATGCTGCGACGTCACCAGAAGTCCAGAATTGCTTTGTTGTTGCTGATGATGTTTTAATCTCGTTTGGGCTGAACGGTGGAGATTTTTTCAGTTTTTTAAGAGTGTAAATTGCAACAGAGAGCATGCCACTATAGAAATAATATGCCCCAAATAACACTGTTAAAATGCAGTCCAGCTATTACATAATAGCATTTAATCTTTGGATAGTTGAAGTCCACAAATAGGTTCAAGGAGAATACTTTCAGGCCACAGAATTCCCATTTATGTGAAATGACCACTGAATATCAATTATCACATGTCTTCCAATATATAATCAATCATCAGGAATCCACTGTCCCTCAATGAAATCATTTATAATAAGACATTGTGACTTTGAGAGCAACCTGAAGCTTGTGTTCCAGGAAGCATAGCTGGAATTCCTGGTAAAACCAGCAGTATATGTTTTCAAAAATTGTTTTGAATAATTCAAAATTTGCATGAAATTATTACATTACCAAATGTCAAGGCACAGGGAAATACTGCCTCTAGCAGCCCCATATCCTTTTATTCCTATTCAGAAAACATTGTGAATAGTGCGTCAAATTTTCCTGCTGTATATTCTTTATATAGGAAAAGTGGATCTAATAATGCATGTTTATTCATTGTGAAAACTTTGCATTTTACAAAGCTTTACATTTTCAGATTTTTTTCTTCATCTGTTACATCTTAAGTTTTTTTCCCCTGTGGTATTACATTTTCATGAGTGTGTATTTTTATGAATGATTTCTTTCTCACTGATTTTGCTTGTAATTTATCATGAACATTTCATCAAGGCTGAGATACGTTAATAGCATAAGAATACATTGTTTGTATTTCTCCTTTCTCATAATGAAGCCTTTTCTATTTAAGATTCTGCTTTTTATATAATTCATTCATGATTAAAGAAACATAAAGTATCATCCAAGCAAACAAACTTTGTTAATATACATACAATGAATAAACAGTAACAGTGCCCTAACAGTATCTTCTAAATATAGTAGCGGTACTTATTTGAAATGAAAATCTTTAGAAAATACTATCCAATAATATATTGAAAAAAATTGCAGACAGAGATTAGGGTATTAAGTGCTTTCAATTAGTCTGGGTCTTTCTTAGAATTGTAATGTTGTCATGTCCAATATTGAAAGCCTCCACTATGACAATTTCAGACTTCACTCTTTTTTCTTGGTAATTCCAGATGCATTGTGTTCACAATATTTTATGTTGGCATTTAAGGCAGGGGAATGAACTATTGAGGATATATACCAGTGTAGTATATATCATTCTTCCCAGGATTTTAATCTCGGTCATCATCAATTTATTTCATGGGCAGCAAAACTTAATAGGAGCTCCGGTCCAATTCAGAGAGGACTTTAGAGCTGAAATTCCTAAAAACTATTAAATTAAGAAGTTGTATATGGTTATCATACCAGCTTACAAGGATCTAATACCCGCCTACAGCGGTTTAAGAAAACAAGCTTGTTTAAAGATTTTATGTGGTACTTTTAAATATTGAGGATACATGTTCTTAACTACATGTATAAGCTATATTATATTAATTGCTAATTAATTAATTGCTAATTAATTAATTAATACCCATAAGGTTTTAAATTCATTGAAAACTGAAGCAGGCTCTTCATTACTTTGATATCTTGATATATTTAGTACAGTCTTTGTTTTAATTAACTGTTGCGGCTTTGCAAGATTATTTGGCCATCTAATTACTACAACCTTGAAATATATCAAAACATATGCCAAACATTTATCAATTATAATTATATCTATGAAATTATTCATTTCCTAGTTTATTTTTTACTGATTTTCTTTTCTACAGAAATTTTCTATAGTCTTGACCATATTTTTCTTATAGAGAATTGGATTAGGTAGCTTTTAAAAATACTTCCACACTGCTTGGCAGGAAGCCAGTTACTGTCATTTTAACTAAAACCATGCATCATGCAATATAACAGCTTATTGTATACATTAAATTGGGTTATTTAAAATAGAGTAATGAAAACATTCACTTGATTTAAAGTTAATAAAAATGCTTGGGTGAAATATATTGCACAGAATGAAAAGCTATTAGTATGCAATTTATCCTGAGTTCTGCATAAAATTACCATTTAGGTGACATCATTACATAGCAGTAACTATTGTGGTAGCACAGATCACCAAAATCTGATGAGTAAGTAGTATTTGCCTTACCTTACCCTGCCATTTATTTCTTGAAGTTCAATAGTTTTTCCTCTAAACAAAAAATAGCAGTATTTATCTTTGTATATTTAAAAAGTTCTATAAAAATTAAAATAATGATTTGAAGTAGGCAAAGGATTCTTTTGTTAGCACAATTTTAGAAAATGTATTTTTATGAATAAATCAAGGTGGCATACATATCCAGTAATAAATGTTTAATATTTACAAAGCATTTGACTATATGACAGTAATACATACCATATTTTTTGGAGTATAAGATGCTCCGAAGTATAAGATACGCTTAGCTTTTGGGAAGGAAAACAAGAAAAAAAATCTGCCTCTGCTTCCCAGCAATTTGCCTCCTTGTAGCAAACAGCCTGTTTCAGTTTCTGCACAGCCTGATTAGCACAAGCAGCTGGTTGTAAGTTGGATCAGCCTCCCGCGATCAGCTGTTTCAGGCTTAAAATATAGTCTATAGCTTATTGCCGCCTCTATACATCCCATTTTCGGCCTCCGCATTCCATTTTCACCCTCTGCATGCCTCATTTTTTCCCTCTTTGTGCCCCATTTTCTGCCCATTCTGAGCGGCGGGGATCAGAATGGGGGGAAAATGAGGTGCGTAGAGGCAAAAAATGAGGCATGTGGAGGCAGCAATAGGCAATGGCAATTCCTGCAGCCTGAAACAACTGATCATTGGGAGGATGATCCAACCGGCAATCAGCTGCTTGTGCTAATCAGGCTATGCAGAAACTGAAACTGAAAGAGGCTGTTTGCTGCAAGGAGGCAAATTGCTGGGAGGCAGAGGCCAAAGGGTGGGGCCGGCAGGTAGGCGGGGCTTTGGCAACATTTGCTATATAAGACACACAAACATTTCCACCCACTTTTGAGGGTGGAAAAAGTGCATCTTACACACCCCAAAAAACGGTATATGCAAACAAGATTGTAGAAATAAGAACAATCAATGGTTATTTATTTTCTTTACACTCATTATTAGCTTGTATAAGATCTATTCACCCAGAATCCTAGATTTATTTGTCAATGCTACAGTCAATACTGAATGATTGTAAATGATGAGAAATTGATGTTCATGGGAACTATTAACTCACATCTCTATTATTTATTTTGTGAATATTTATATAAGAATTAACAAGAGGGAGTTCTTACTCAGATAGAAAAATAGATGTTCAAGTATATTCAAAGATTTGATTTTTTGCTGTCTTTAATCATTTAACTTTAAAATGACGCTAAAACATTTTGCCATTTCTAAGTAAAAAGCAAACTAATCCACAAATCAAAGTTAGCTCTTGATGACTATATCTATTCAAGTTTAAACAAATGCATTGCATTCTGGGACTTTTTTCTGCTTTTTCGGTTTATCAATAGACCTAGAATTTCCTTGTAGTCATCTCCAGTTTCTAATTAGGGCTGATGCTGAATCTACCAATCTTGAGAAAGGAGATGCCAGCTATTTCTACAGAAGAATGGAGTACTGCGGGAACTTTAAACTCACTTTCCTTTCTCATCTATGTTACTTTGTTTCACAAACAAAAATAAAGACACAAATATTTCTTATTTCTATCACCACCCTCAATCATGCCTAATAATATAAAACATATAAAATGTTTTTTCAAGCAAATTCCATTGAATTTCGTGGATATCTTCTACATCACATTGCTGAAAAAAATGACTGCTGTTCAGGGGTGGGATTCTGATGGTTCTGACCCCTTGTTAACTTTCTAAACAGTTCGGAGAACCAGTAGTTAGAAGAAATCTCCTTTTGTTTTTTTCCACCCTTATTACATTCTTGGCAGTATGCCTAGATTTACTGTCTCCAAAGGATTTCCTTTGTCTTTCTTGATACTTTCTTAAAAGGGAATGGTTGTTTTAAAATTTTTACACTGTTGTTGGGAGGAAATATTCCCCTGGAAATACTTCTTCTTGGCTAGCTAGAAAGATTGACATTCAAATGTGAGTTTACATACCCTTTCTAAGTTTTGGTCTAAAACTGGTTTTGGGTTAAATTTAATTCTGTGTTTGGTGACATTTAGTCATGTGTTTATTGATGGGATAATTTCCTTATTCAGCTTTGTTTGGAAGGAAAAAGATTAATCTCTGATCCCGAAAAGAAGCTGGGTTGAGAAATCTGGCTAGTTCCTGTGTCTATTTGTTCCGGTAATTGGTTTAACAAGCAACAGCTACTATTGTGATTTAATTATTTGTTTTGTGTTTAAATTTTTTCATGCCTTGTGGTTTCTTTTTCTGTCTAGGGGAGGGGGTCTTCCTTCACTGCTTTAGTGGTATCTGGCACTGTCCTTTTGGGATGTACTTCCAAGAGGTAGGATGCAAGCTTGGCACTGATTTTTTTACTGCCTTTCTGGGGGGCATGTGACCTTTCCTTAAATCTGGATGATTTCCTTAGGACAGTGGTGGTCCCCAACCTTTTTTGTGCCACGGCCTGGTACCGGCATCACAAAATGATCCACAGCCCGGTACCGGCATCAGCACGCATGACAAGGCAAGGCGAGCCGAGCAACCGGCCAGCCAGCCGTCCCCCGCTTCTCCCCACCACCTTCAACTCCTCCTTTGTACCTTTGTCGATGGGCTTCGCTTCGGGACGGCTTCGGGACGGTCGCTCGGCTCGCCTTGCCTTGGGTGCTGAAAGAATCCTTGCGCCTTAGTTTCGTTCGAAGCCCCCCCTTGATGAAACTAAGGCGCGAGGATTTCTTCAGGACCCAAACGCCGCTTTCCAACCGGAAAAGCTCACCCGGAAGCACTTTCTTGTCAAACAAGATGGCGGCACCCAGGAAACCGGAGGCCCGGTAGGAAATGTTCCACAGACTGGGACCGGTCCGTGGCCCGGTGGTTGGGGACCCCTGCCTTAGGACATCTTGTGAGATAAGTGAGACCAGCTGGTATCTTTAAGTGGTGCAAATGGATCTAAGGATTGCTTTTCCTGGGTGTGCTCTTTCTGGAGAACTTAAATGACCTCTCTGCTAAAGGGTTTCACTTTATGAGCAAGAGTTGGCTACTGATAGTTATTATTACATTTTAACTATTTTAATTCCTCAAGGTACTCTGGCACCCTGCCTGATTTGTAACTCTGACTTGCAGATATTTTTAATCTAGTGATTGGTATTTAGGGCAGCTTTTTTCAAGCAAAGAAGCTTTTTGTATTTTTGTACAGGTAATCCTTGACTTACAATAGTTCATTTAGTGACCATTCAAAGTTACAGTGGCACTGAAAAAAGTGACTTATGACCGTTTTTCACACTTACGACCATCGCAGCATCCCCACTGTCATGAGAGGCCAGGCGAGAAGCGCCCCTTGAAGAAAGTGATGTCGAGTTGGCTATGGTCACCCAGTCACATGACCACCAAGCCACACCCACCAACTAAGCCATGCCCACATAACTGGTTGTTAAAAAAATTGTATCCCACCCCTGCTGCTGTTAATTTAAGAGGTGTACATAGTGGAAATTTGAATTACTTCACAAAATTCAAGAATAATTTTTAATCAACTATTTGAGTAATCAGTGGGATCAGTCTTGATGAACTAAGTATACATACTTTCAAACAAGAATAAAGATAATGAAATGTAGGGTCCCTGGTGTTCTTTCAGTTTGGTTGTTTTCTTGGAGATGTTTCATTACCCAAACAAAGCTGAGCTATAAATGTTCACCTCTATCAGTAATGAAATGTTTCATTTAATAATGCACTGTTGCCACAGAAGTTTTGTTGTCGGCTCTACAGTTCATAAGATGGTCAAAAGTTATCAAGATGCCTATTATTAATCTTTAAAAGGCCATTTCAGTAAATTTTATTTGGCAGTAATTGATGTTAGCAGTTGTAATAAATCTGTCTTTTTTGAGTCTAAAATCATGTAATGAGTCAGGAAGATTAGATTGCCTGAGAAATGCTTTGAAAAATTAATGGCCTTGTCAGCTTTTACTGATGTATAAAATAAATTAAATTATTTATACATGGAATAGTTTAAGCTCACAAATATATTTTTATAAGCTTAATTAGTCTCTTTATGATTGTATACATAACAGAGTTAGGGTGTGATATATTCTTTTTAAACAGATATTCACTGAATATATATGATTTAAAAATTGCTCGGTCACATAGATATCTGAGAAAGAACTGGGAAGAAGATTCTGAAACAGTAGGTGTTCATCAGAGCGATTTCAGGAGAAAATCACATTGAGCACATTCCAGTCCATTGTTTTCACTTTCATTCTTGTCAAGCTCAGAAACTGGATAAGGAGTTGAGGTAAGGGGGAGGAAACAGGAGTGACAGACGAGGATAGTTTTATGGCTTCTTAGATAGGAACCAGAAAGCAAGTCAGTGAATATGTCCCCAGTGTTTGATACTGATGTCATATTCAGCCCTCTGAACTTATACCCAACTCCTGTATAGCAGACCTTCAGAGACCCAAGGCATTCAGCTGTTGCTAGTGAATGCCAGGTCAGTTAACAACAAAGCTCCCTTATTTGTGATATAATCAGAGAATTGCAAATTAATGTGGCATGAATTAGGGTGACTCCAGAAGTGAAAGTTTCCCTTTCAGATATGCATCTAGCTTAGTTTAAGATTTGGCACCAGCCAAGATCTCAGATCATGATCATAGTCATATCGTTGGGGTGGGATTCTACCAGTTCGCATCTATTCACTAGAACCGGTTGTTAACATTCTAAGCAGTTCGGAGAACCAGTTGTTAGAAGAAATTACTGGCTTAATCCTGTAAGGAAGGCAGGAAGGAAACATTCTGGTGTTGCTTACAGAAACTGCCTCTCCATTAACAGTTATTACATTCTTGGCAGGACTAGACTTCCTGTTTCAGGAACTTTGGAGTTTTTTCCCCCTCATTTGCTGGTACTTTGCTTGTGTGGAGTGACCATTCAAAGTTACAATGGCACTGAAAAAAGTGACTTATGACCGTTTTTCACACTTACGACTGTTGCAGCATCCCCACAGTCATGAGAGGCCAGACGAGGAGATGGTGCCTCGATGTGAGTGATATTGAGTTGACCACACCCAGCCAATATCATGACCACCAAGCCAGGTCCACCCAGTCACATGACCACCAAGCCATGCCCACCAACTAAGCCACGCCACAGAACTGGTTGTTAAAAAAATTGAACCCCACCCCTGCATATCATGCCCTAATGTCCTTGAGATTCTCTTATGCTGCCCCCCCTCCTCAGGAAGGTCAGAACCATTTGAGCAGTCTTTCCCAATGGACCTAAAAGCTGGGCAATATCCCTGGGGCTCTGTTGCATGGTCCTGTTAAAGTTCTGGCCATAGCCTGGAATCAAAAGATGTGACATGCCCCTGTTGGAGTCTGAATCCGAGTAGGAAGATGAGCAGCTGACAGGGAGTAAGAATGTGGCTCCGTTGGCTGTGGAGGAAACTGGGGAAGGGCGAAGTCTGGCTGGGCAGAGCAGGGAAGAGGTAGAACAAGGGAGAGGGAGTTCAGAGGAAGACCCAAGCCCACCCCCTCTTCATCCTAGGGCATGCAGGGAGTAACGGAGAAGAAAGCAACGTGGGTTGTGTGGCTTACAGGGAAGGAAAGGGCCCTGATTCCCTTCATTAGCCATACCTGGGAATGAGAGAGTAAAAGAGATGCAAGCTGAGTGTGGCATCTGCTGGGAAGAAACATGAGTTTATCTTGTGTTAACTTTGGTTATCTGCGTTCTGGCATCCTCCCAACCATGTTGAATTACTGCCATTCCTTCACATCTGGAATTCCTTCTCTTGCCCTGTTGGACTATTACCTCATTTTACCTTGATTGGACTTACAACATTTTGGATTTGATTCTCTTCAGCCAAAGGCTGTTCCTGGGAGAGTTTTTCTCCAGCCCAGAAGGTAAAGTTGGAGCTAATAAAGGGACTCCTACTGATTATCTGACTGTGCCTTTGTGCCATGCCCCAGGTCATCACAAGATGGCTAATTTCAGACAAGATTGCACCTAAGCAGGCTTTTTTTCCCCATCGTGTTTGGTGCTCCGTATAGTGTTGAAAAGGGCCAAAATATGCCTAGAGTGCTGCTGGAGGAAAACAAGGGACAAACTGGAAATTGAACTGAAACGAGTCAGAGCTGCTTTAAAGCCTACTTGATGGCAGTAAGAGCAGTTAAACAATTATCCACTCCTATTCTCCTATTGCTTCTGCAGAGTGTTTCCTGTTCATTGCATGAATGACCTTTTCTGAATCTGGCTTGTTCGTTACACATATATTGTTCAATCTTGTCTTAGAGTCTTTTAAGTAGGATTGTATATAGCACTTTTCCAGGGACTGAGGTACGGTACTTCTCCAGTATGATGTCGACAGGATCCAGGCATGGGATATATTCAGCTCTGCTTGGCTATAGACTGAATAGAAAAACTGAAGACATACCCCCTCCAGGCTACTATCTCCAGTTCTATTCAGTCTCGGCTTAACTAAACTGCTTTATTGATAGCTCCTCTGTTTTTTAAACAGGCTAAATTTCTTTGGATTTAAATTCCCCCAATAGTCCTAAAGAGTCTAAAGACATGAGGAGCTTTGGTTTGCCTTCATGTTTCCTTCAACAGAAAATAGAGAGCAAATAGAAAAGTGTTTGGAGTGGTTGCAAAGCAAAGAAAACAGCTTTGCACCTATCAGCTGGCTAGCAGAGTGCTGATTTTCAGTTTTTGATAGTTCCGAGTAAGGTACTGGGGGCATCTAATACTGACCTGCCTGATAGGCAGCCTGCCCAATAAGGGAGTGTTGCCTAGTCAGAGCAGTGGATTCCTGTGACAGTTCCCTGGCTTCACTCTGCCTATCACAAGAGTGGTTAATTTGGTGGGAGTGCCATTTTGAAGCGAAGAAGATTCGAAGTGACAGAAGCCAGAACTGGACAATTTAGAGTGATGTAGCCTGTTTTTAATTTGACTCAATCTGTGGCTAAGAGGACTAAAATAGCCCAATTATTGCTGTTTATCTGGCCGACTGGGAATTCAACTTTTGCATCGGTTTGTCAAGTGGCCTTTAGAGCAGTTTTGGTGGGAGCACCATTTTGAGGCTTAATTGAATCAGTGACAATAACAACAGCCTCTATTGAGGCAATCTGGTGGCCACAAACCTTTGAAGCAGCCCTGTGATTGTCTTGCTGCTGTGTTTCAATGAAGACTTGGCTATAGTGTGCAGCATTTGGCTTTCTCCTCCATTCAGTGGCATCTGGTTTTCAATAACAACTGATGTTCTGTCTGTCAGGCAGACTTCTGCTAGAAGAGCTGCCAGGACTGTTTATAATTTCCCTTTGGTTTGGCTGTTTTAAAGTCAGTTCGAGGTTGCCTGATTCATTGATATTGCAGGTTAGGTCCTCTAGTCATTGCCTTGCACCCACAATTAGAATCTATCTATATAAGTTCATAGCAAGATTTAGTGTTTAGGTCTCCATTTTCAAGTGAGAGCACAGCACTAGAAGTGGATAGATGAGTGGTGAAAGGCGCCCAGTATACAAACAATGGATGATTCCTCTGCTACACTTTCCCCCCCATCAGGTTCCTGAAATCCAGCATAAGGGAAGGGGAAAACGGGCCTGTAAATCCAAGGGAACATATTCTCATTCAAGGAGCTTAGTTAAGGAGGCAGCGGACAAAATTAGGGCCAAGGCCAGGGCAGCCAGGAGATCCAAGGCAGATGAGAAGCTGAGCGTAGGCTCCACAAAGCCTTGGTAAGACAGGTGAAAAAGAACATGAAAGAGCAGGAGAAGTTGCTAACCTTAGTCCTCCTATGGAGAATAAAGGAGCCTGGGGAGATCAGACAGGTCATCCAGTTGACCCCCCCAGGAGGAAGTCTTAGTTGCAGAGACTTTGGGGCAGTCGGTTAGGAACTCTCAAACTTCAGAGATGCCGGATTGCTCTCATCGGGGTGTTTCTATTCCAATGGTACCTGTTTTCCCACCTACACCTGTCCCAACCTGCCAACAGGCTGGGGTAGGTGGTATAGCGCCCAAACCAGTCTCTGACTCGTTCTGCCTCCCAACTTTAAGGGCTCAATTAATGCCAATGGAGGTGCAACAGTGGTTTACTGAAGTAATTAGACAGGGGGAACACAGCAAGGTATCCCATCCGCTCAGTTAGGTGCTATTCCAGACATTACATACCACAGTTAACAGAAGACAAGCCAGCCTCTAAGGAGTGACTCTGTGTTGCTCCAGCCTTTTTCTCCTGTCTCCTCAGAGGAAGACCAATCTGACTATTCTGTTGAGGAAGGAGAGATACAGGAACTGTTGGAGGAGGAAACTGAACCTGAAAAATCTGGGTTCAAAGGGCTTTTTAGACCCCATTTATTTAAGCTATTGGTAGCCAAGGCCAAGACCACAACTGGGCTAGATCTTAACACAAAGGTCCCAATCCCTACGAATAATGCTGGGGGTAATGAGGCACTATTCACAGACCCAAAGGAGGAGGCTGAAGTAATTCCCTCACATGAGATATTTTTCAATATGATCCAAAGGCAATTAGGTTTACCAGGATCTTGTCCAGGGGCTACTGCCTTCAACAAGCGTTACTACAACTTGGACACACTGCTTGCAGAAGCTCTACCTCTTCCAGAGGTGGATGACCCTGTCCTAGCACTTGCCTCCTCTTCATCTACACTTAACAATGCAGACAATGTCCTCAAGGGTGAGGATAAGAAGGAAGACTTAGTTTGGCAAAAAACACACCAGGCAGCAGCATGTGTGGTTAAGACCGCCACTGCGGCATCTTTCTTTACCAGGGCATCTTTAATCTGGCTATATCAAATGCAGGGGCAGATACCTACCAGCAACATTAGAACACAACAGGATTTTAACAAGGTGATTGCAGCGGCTGAGTATATGGTAGATGTAACACTGAACTCTGTGAAGTTTGCAGCCCATGCATTGTCATCAGCAGTAGTAGCTCACCGTTTGCTCTGGCTCAGATATGACACCAAACGAAAGTGGAAGTTGTCATCAGCACTGTATAAAGGGTGCAAACTTTTTGGTGCCCCGTTAGATCCCATTCTGGTCAAGTCCAGGGACAAATGCAAGATCCTGCTGTTGGTTTCAAGGAAGGGAGGAACCAGGTTCTCACCCTTTGTTCGTCATTCCTTTCGTGCCCCATACTACAGGACAACTACACAGTGGAATCAAGGAAGTTTTCATCAGCGACAAGATGCCCAGACTTTGCAAGGTGCCATTACAAAACAAGATGTCAATCACAGGGCAAATGGCCATTTCGAGGGCCTGCCAACAGGCCCTTTCGCAAATACAAATGAACCTAACTCCGCGGCTCCCGTTGGTGGCAGACTCTGTTTTTTTGCAGACCAATGGGAGCAAACGATTGCACCACCACTAGATGGACTTGCAATTGGCTGACAAACCGTACTCAATGAGTAGTCCTAAATAGATCTAAGTCTACATGGAGGGAAGTAAGCAGTAGAGTGCCACAAGGTTCCGTCTTAGGCCCAGTATTCTTCAATATCTTCATGAATGACTTAGATGAGGGAATAGAAAGGGAACTTGCCAAATTTGCAGATGATACTAAGCTGGCATGAATAGCTAACATCCAAGAAGATAGGCTCAAGATCCAGATGGATCTTGACAGACTAGAACACTGGGCCATATCTAACAAAATGAAATTCAATGTAGAGAAAAGTAAAGTCCTACACTTAGGCAAGAAAAACCAAAAGTACACATATAGACTGGGTGAAATCAGGCTTAATAGCAGTAACTGAGAGGGATCTTGGAGTCTTAGTGGACAACCAGCTAAATATGAGCCAGCAGTGTGCAGCAGCTGCCAAAAAAGCTAATACAATCCTAAGGAAACAATCAAGATCAAGGGAGGTACTAATACCACTGTATAAAGCCTTATTAAGATCACCTAGAGTACTGCATCCAGGTTTTTTTTAAACAAGTTTTATTTGTTTTTAAAGACAAACAAAAACAAAAACATAAAAGCATCCAACTTTCTTTCATAAATGTACAAACAGTGTGTCGGTTGGTTTACAAAATTTTTGTGCATCCATTTCATAGTCTCAATTACAGTTACATTGCATAATAACTCACATTATCAATCAGAAATTGAATACCCTAGTATCACTATTAATCAGTCATTTGACTATAATTTTGTTCATTCATACTTTGTGAGATAACTATAATTTACTTAGTTTATTTTATAACAATTCATATAATCGTCCCCAAATCTATCCTAGAAACATTTTATAGATATAATAACAAAAGAAGAAATACATCTTTATATATTTATGATATTCTAAAATTCTAAGTATTCTATTATATTTTATTATTTAACCATTGATAGAAAAGGTCCCAAATTTTATAAAATTGTTTATATTCTTGTTCTCTAATTTCAAATGTCAATCTACTCATTTCAGCACATTCCAATATTTTCCTAATAATTTCCTCCTGTAATGGTATTTTATCATTTTTCCAGTTTTTAGCAAATACAATCCTAGCTGCTGTTAATACATTTACAATCAAATATTTTAATCTTTACTGTGTGTATCAGGTAAAATTCCCAATAAAAAAAATCTCTGGTTTCAAGTCTACATGTTTCTTTGTCATTTTTTCCAACCACATGCGTATTTTAGTCCAGTATTTTCTAGTGTCCTCACAAGTCCACCACATATGGTAACATGAGCCAGGTGTCTGATGACATTTCCAACATTTTTCAGATTTATTCTTGAACATTCTTGCAATTCTTGTCAGGGGAAAATGCCACCTGTAAATCATCTTATACAAATTTTCTTTATATGTTGTTGACATTGTCATTTTATAATTTTGAGATCACAATTTTTGCCATTTTTCTAAATCAATCCCATATCCAAAATTCTTCCCCCAAGCAATCATAGTTTCTTTAATTTGTTCTTCTAATTTACTTTCTAATAAATATCCATACAATTTTTTAATCACCTTTTAATCAGTACTTGTCAAAATCTTATCTAAATCAGTCAATTTATCATAGAAACCTTCCATTTTAGAATCTTTATCATACCTTGAATGTATTTGCGTATATGAAAACCAATTCATCTTTATACCTTGTTCCTCTAGTTTTTGCATCGATTTAAGTTCACCCTTTTCATTCAATATTTCACCATATGTAACTGTTTGTTCCTTTTTGTATATTATAGGATATGAAAATGCTTCAATAGTCGATAACCAGACTGGAATTTTCAAATAACATTGGCTTTTGATCTTCTCCCAGTTTAACCACAGAGACTCCCGTATATAATGTCTTCTAAAATAGCCCTGTGTTTTAGTTCCTTTATACCATAAAAAAGCATGCCACCCCAATGTCAACAATCTAGTATTTCATAGTGTTATCCATTCCTTAACCCACATCAGATTTGTAGCTTGATAATACAACTCCCAATTAGGCAAACCAAATCCTCCTCTAATTCTAGCAACTTGCAAAAGTTTTAACTTTATTCTCGCTTTCTTACCTTGCCATATATATTTCAACACAATTTTATTTAAATCTTCAAAGTAATCTTTTCCAAATCTAATTGGAATTGTTTGAAACAAATATAAAATTCTGGGTAATATATTCATCTTGATTGTTGAAATTCTCCCTATTAGTGACAGTTGTAAATTTTCCCATTTCGCCAAATCTAGCGCTATCGCTGTTTGTTTGATATAATTATTCTCTTTTTTTAAAAAAAACAAGTTTTATTGATTTTACAAACAAACAAACAAAACAAAACATCATTAAACATTAAAAACAAAAAACCTCTTTCCATTGTAAATCTTTACAAGGCAGGTAACACATTGCTTTATATCACATACTTATAATTTATCCCATTTCCATATAAACACGTAAATTCCCTTTACCAAATTCCACATTGTTTCTCTTTAATCATTATTCAATCATATTTCCTTTCTAATTTATCTGCTATTCAATCATCACATTTATATTTTCCTCTGGCTTGTTTATAATTGTTCTCATCTAGTCTTCCTCCGAGATTTTATTATTTAATTCTTAATTGAACACACACACATAAGACATAAACATAAAAACATAAAACTTTCTTTTAGAAAGTAACTTGGCCCCAGATTACCTCTTTTTGTATGGACTTCAATTGAATTCATGCTCTTCTTATATACCATTACCTATCTTGTTTACCATCCTATATCTATTATATAACTCCTCTCCACTTTTGCCTCGTCTTAATTCTGTTTTATATATTTAATCTTGCTTTTTTTTAAAAAAATATTTTTATATCTTTTGTCCATTTCTCCATTTACATCTGTCTCATTTCCAATATAAAAAAGAATAGTTTCCCCTGGAATCACTAATCAGAGTATGATGCCTTTCTATCATTCCCCTAAATTAAAATTTAAAATAACACCTAAATCCCAATCAGATTCTGCTTAGTACATTCTACTATTTCAGAAACCAATACTACAATAATAAATCCATAACAGTCAACACATTAATCCATTAAACTCTATATTTAAACTAATATTTTAAACATTCCCTTTAGTATTTTATTAAAACTTAAAATCATTCATTATTAAACATTTTAAAGTTATACCTTAATATTTTAGTCTTTTATTAGATCTTAAAAAGTTCTGATTATCTACTTATAATACAAATACCACTATTACAATACTCATGTGTACTTTGCAGAATCCCCCTTTTTTTAAAGAAAAAAACCCCCATACATTACCCATTATCCCTAAAAAAAAATTTCTTTTCTCCATCTTGTTTTATACCTTTGTAACTGTTTTCCCCCTTTTCCCTTTCCTTCTTAGCCCGCCTAAACTTTTTACCCCCTCCTCTCCAAACCTCTGCCTTCTTGGTTTCCCCTTTCTGTTGCATTCCTCTTTCCTTTTGCTTTCTAGCATTCTGTTGTTTTTGCATCTTCTTTTTCTCTTTCATAAATATTTTTTTATTTCTTAAGTCCTTCCTTTTCGCTCCTCTCTTTCTCCTTTCTTTCTTAGTCACACCATTTAGTTCATTAAAAAAGGCTTCTTCTTCCTCGGCTTCTTCCAGCTGTTGTTTAATTTGCTGACACATGACAAGCGCCATATCTAAGAAAGAAAGGGCTTCTCCCATAACATCTTTGCCTTCTTTCCTTATTTTTAAATATTGGTTTTTTAGTTCATCAAGAGATAGAGCCATTTTAAACTGTTTCTTCTTCTTTTTCTGTATCCTCTTCTTATTATTAAGCCAATCAGTTATTTCCAAACTTAAAACAGTTCCCAAAAGTCCCAAAATCCCGCAATCATCAAACAGTCCAGGCAGAGTACAAACTTCTTCTTTTTACAATTTATCTTCTAGGGGTAAAGTCAAATTAGGGAAAGAAAAAACGTCCAGTCTGTGCTTTAAATCTTTTTTAGAATTAATTTCTATTCTCTTTATCTTCAAGGCATCTCCTCCAGCAAAGTCTTCGAGTAAAAATTTTTTTTTCCAAGCCTCTCCCTTCCCACTTATAACAAAGGAGTTTAGGTTTTACCTTCTATTAAAAGGCAGGTTTCCCTTGTCCATTTGTTAATTCCATAAGGGAGGGAGAGTAACTTTCCCTTTTCATCACTTTTCTTCGCCACTGAAAACATCAATCGGGAACATTGTAGCGTCCAGAAAAAAGCCAATACTTTCCCAGGTGTTGAATATGTCCTTAAGGTCCCAGTTCGACCAAGAAAAAACTTTTGTTTTAAAACTCCTTCTTCTTCCTCCTGCACATTCTTTATCCAGTTGCCGGCTTCTTTATGGCGGCCATTAAGACCGCCGCTCCAACGTCTTGAGAGAAGGGGGTTATTGCCGGCTGGGGAGGGGGTTTGCGATACCCCTCAACCCCTGTCCGGATCCCCCCTTTCTTCAGCTGCCCCAACAGGGCAGCCTTAGCCTCCAAATCCGTCAGGATCGGAGGCACCAAGGTGTCTAGCACAGCAGGGATCGCGGAGAAAAGCGAATCCCTGCTGTCACCGAAGCCGACAAACCGGAAGTGGATATAATTATTCTCTTTTAGTGTACTACATCTTGCTGCCAAATATATCCCCAAGTACTTAATCTTATTCATGACCTGAATTTTCAATAGGTCTGCCAGTTCTTCCTTTTGTCTTAATAGCATATTCTTTGTCAAGATCTTTGTCTTATCTTTATTTATTTTCAAACCAGCGACCGAATTTCCATATGTCTCTACTTTTTCTATCAATTTTGGTGCTGTTTCTAGAGGGTCTTCTAAGATGAAAACCAGATCATCTGCAAATGCTTGCAGCTTAAATTCTTCCTTTTTGATTTTCATTCCTTTTATATTCTTTTCATCTCTAATATTTCTGTTTAGCACTTCCAAAGTTAACACAAACAACCAAGGTGATAGTGGGCACCTTTGTCTTGTTCCTTTTCTTATATTGATAGAGTCTGTCAGTTGTCCCTCTATCATTACCTTTGCCGTTTGCTTATAGTATATAGCTTCTATTGCTTGAATAAATTTTCTAGTAAAGCCCATCTGTTCCAACAGTAATAAAATGAATTGCCAATTCACATTATCAAATGCCCTCTGTGCATCTAGAAATATCAGAGCCATTTGTTTTTCCAGGATGTGCCTCGTAGTATTCCAAGGTGTCCAAGATTACTCTCATATTATCTTTAATTTGTCTCTGGCAGAAATCCATTTTGATCAGGATGAATAAAATTATTTAGATATTTTTTAAGTCTTTCTGCCAATATTGAAGCAAAGATTTTATAATCTGCATTTAGTAGAGAAATGGGTCTATAGTTCTTAACTTGTAATGGATCGGCCTCCTCTTTTGGAATAAGTGTAATATAGGATTCTGACCATGATTTAGGTATCTTCTTCTTTAACATAACTTCATTCATAACTTCTAGCAATGGAAGATTCAACGATTTTTGTAATGTTTTGTAAAATTCTGCCGGAAGTCCAACTGGGCCTGGTGCCTTTCCATTATTTTGCTTCTTGAGTGCTTCAGTTAACTCCATCATCGTTATATTGCTTTCTAACATTGTTTCACTCTCTTTAGGTATCTGAGGCAAATTAGCATTCTGTAAGTACTGTTTAACTCTTTCTTCATCAATATTCTCTTGCATATATAGTTTCCCATAGAAGTCTCGAATGATTTCCTTCTTCTCTTTACTACCATAGCAAACTTGGCCTTTGTCATCTGTTAATTGCAATATTTTCCTTGATTCTTTCTCCTTTCTCAATTTGTATGCTAACCATCTACCTGGTTTCTTTGCGTCTTCAAAGTAGTTCTGTTTAGCACCTCTAATTTTCTGTGCTAATTCTTCTTTTTCTATTTGACCCATTTTATGTTTAACTATATCCATTTTTAGCTTGATGTCCTTTTTCTGCGGCATTTTCTGTAGCTCTTTTTCAACTCTTTTATACTCATCCTCTAAGGCCTTAGAGGCTAATCTTTTCATAGTATTTCTTTTCCTTTATAGTCTATTATCAAGCCTCTAACATATGCCTTCGTTGTATTCCATACATTCTGAATTGATGTATCTTCTTTTTTGTTTTCTCTAAAGAAAAAAGCCAATTTTTTCTCCATCCACTGTGTGAAGTCTTTTTCCTTTAAAATCGTATTATTTAACGTCCATCTATATCTTCTTTTTTGTCTTTTCCATTTAATTGTCACTGGATTGTGATCTGCCTAAGTATTTGCTTCAATATTTATTTCTTGAATATTAGATAACAATTCTGTTGACATCCATATCATATCTATTCTGGACCATGAAAAATGTCTATTGGAATAGAAGGTGTATTATTTAGTCTTAGCATTTCTTTCTTTCTCTCCATGTATCTTTTAAATTTATTTCATCTATCATTTTAAAAAAAGATTTAGGGAGAGTCTTTCTGTTTTGCTTTGTTGTTTTCTGTGCTGTGTAGTCCAGTTATTTACAATTCCATTAAAATCTCCCATCATAACTATATTAGCATAGTACAGTTCAATTATTTTCATATGTAATTTTTTGTAGAATTCTTCTTGTTTGTCATTTGGAGCATAGATTGCAATCAGGAGTGTTTTCATATTATTGTCCATTATTTCCACCATTAGTATTCTTCCGTTATCATCGGTATATATCAATTTTGCTGGGATGGTCTCTTTAATATATAAAACCACTCCTCTTTTCTTACATTGTGTCCAGGAAGTAAATATTTTCCCTAGTTTTGGCTGTATCAACAATTGTTCATATTGTTTTTTAATATGTACTTCTTGTAGACAAATTATATCAAATTTTAATTTCTCTAATTTATTAAAGGTTTTCCTTCTTTTAACAGCTGAGTTAAGTCCATTTGTGTTAATTGTAATCAGTTTTTTCTCTTCCATGGTTATATTTTGTAGTTAGGTTTAGCAGCTCTCATAGATCTTAGTTCATGTTGTTCTTTGGCTTCCACCTTTCCTGCACCTTCTTTTTCAATCACCATTTGGCAGTCCTCTTGGAATTCAGTTAGTGAGATTTCTTTTTCTGCTTCTTCCTCTTTCCCTCCCAAAAATTCTGTATAAAATAATTCTGCTTTCTCAATTGAGTCAATGTCTCTGTTCTTGCCATGTGAATATTAAACCTTCTGGAATCAGCCATCTATATTCACCTCTTTTTAAAGTAGCATTTTAGTCAGGAATCGGTATTCTCTTCTCATCTCTCTCACTTTTCTGGGTATTTGTTTCAAGACCACAATCTCCTTGTCTTTATATTTCAATGTTTTCTCTTTTGCCACTTGCAGTATTTGCATTTTAATGGCTTTCTTTGTAAATCTAATGTGAACTTCTCTTGGTAAGCTATTTCTCATCGCATATCTTGTGAAAACTCGATAAACCTCATCTATTCCATCCATCATCTTCTCTTGAGTTATTTCCAAAGCTTCAGTCAGTATTTCTATCATTATCCCAGCTAAGTTTTGTCCTTTTTCTTCCTCTACATTTTGGAATCTAAGATAGAATTCTGATCTATCCATCTCCCATCTCAACATACCACTTTTATCTTATTCAACCACCGTTAATCTATTATCGATATCTCCAATCTTCTTGTCTCTTTGTTTATCTTCTTCAATTTTTTGGAATCTCTCATCATACTTCAACATCATTTGTTGGATGTTCTCCACTTTTTCATCGGTTTTCCCTGTTCTTTGTTCAATGTTCTCTGTTCTTTGTTCAATGTTCTCTATTCTCTTTTCAATATTCTCTGATCTTGCTTGAATATTTTGAATTCCTTGCATAATCATCTGCAGAGTTACTCTTTCTTTTTCTTTTTCTTGCTTTAACATTGTCTGTATTGAACGTTGTCCTCCAGATGGTGGAGAGGAAGAAGTAGAAGTTGAAGAACCAGGAGCTGTAAATTTCCTACTCATTTTAAGTAATTCAAAATCTTCAGGTTCTTCTAAACCTTAATCCAATTGTGAAATAACCAATTGTAGTTCGAAATAAAAAATAGTAGAAAAAAGAAGCCAAATAGTAATGATTTTTTTTAAAAAGGGGGAGGACAAAATTTCTTCAGGTTCTTGTATACCTGTTAGGAATATAAGTCACCTAACAGGTATTTGGGTTAGAAATATATGAACCAGGATAAATATTTTAGTACTATATCTTTAAGAGAATGCAAGAGCATGCAATTGGGTGTGGTTTCTCAAACAGCCATAAGATGGAGCCAGAAACCTGGGTTGTTTAGTCTTAGTCTGAGTCTCAGAAGAGAGTGTGAGTGTATCTCTGTTTCCTTCTGTTGGAAAGTATTGCTGTTGCTCCATTTCTTCAAAGTGACTGATATTACTGGATTTAATGTAAGTCTGATACTGAACTGTTTTTGACACTGGAATTTGATATTTGGATTATCCCTGGATTGAAAAACTTACTGATTTTACCTGTGAATGACTTTTGGATTGCTTATTTTGGACTTTGCTTAAACCTTTCTGGAAGTAAAAACCTACATTTACTGTACAGTGTATCTGTGTGCTCTGTGTGTATTATTCCAACACTACTCTCTATACGTCTCCCTGTATGTGCTCATTCTCCTAACGGGGAATTACCTTAACAATACCTTAATCCAATCAGTAGTTAGATGAAGAAAAAGGCTTGAAAAAAAAAGGAAAAATTCTTCAGGTTCTTCAACACCTTAATCCAATTGAGAGGTCTCAAATAGAAAAGAGTGCATAAAAATAAACCAGAAAGGTAGATGAAAAAGCAAGAATACCAGGAAAGGAGAAAAAAAAGCTATTCCCTTAAAAAAAAAGGAAACATTAATACTAAAGCTTTCCCTTTAAAATAAAAAGCAAGCATAGAGATTGGACTTCCAAAGAAAGTCTGGTCACAGGAGAAATAGAATATTTCCAAGCCTCTAGTTGGCAGTGTTACAAAGTGTCTTTGTTTTCACTTTCCCCCTCCTTTTCCAAGCAAAATGTAATAAGAATTAATTTTAAAAAATATTTTAAAAAAGAAATTGCTGTCCTATAATCCTGACAGAGACTTGGTTATAGTCCTCTATTCCAGACAATGCTATCAATACAATGGTCTTTTCAACATTTCTTCTGGAAAGAAGCTGTGCTTTGAATAGAATATCCTATGGTATTTATATTAATGAGAGATAATGTATTAATGCTAAGGAAGTCTCCAGCCAGTGCTCTTCTGATGTTGGCTGTTAAATGTAGCCTCTTTTATTTGCCAAGAGAATTCACTATCATCCTATTCATAGTGTATATTCCCCCCAGTGAAAACAAGAATGAAGCCCTGAGTGCTTTATACCACTATCAATGATTTGCAAACTATCCACTCAGAGGAGTTTTGCATTGTGGTAGGGGATTTCAATCAGATTGACTTGAAAGCAGCTCTCCCTAATTTCCATCAATATGTGGGCCTTGCTACTAGAGGTGGACCTTACTCTAACATCGAGAAAGCATTTAGAACAGCCCCTTGCCCTCATTTTGGCTCTCTGTGATGCTTATGCCAGCACATAAGCCTTTGTTAATTAGAGAGAGACCAATGAGAAAACAAGTGAGAGTGTGGCCAGCAGGAGCTATGGAAAGAAACCCTACAAGACGACTTTAGGTGTACAAATTGAACATATTTAAAGAGACTGCAACGAATGGACAACATACGGATGTGAACGAGTATGCTTCTACTGTGTCTGCTTATATTCAAAAGTATATGGAGGATGTCAGTGTTCGTAAGTATTGTTAATGCGAGCAAATGAGAAACCTTGGATGTCTCAGGAGGTCTGTGTGATATTGAAGGTGAGAAACACCACTTCCAAATCAGGCGATGTAGCAGCACTTAGAATAGCAAGAGCTGATTTGAGATGTGCTATAAAAACAGCAAAGCAGACATATAGTCAGAAAGTACAGATTTTTTTTCAAGATCCTATGGACCTGAGTCATATGTGACAAGATATTTGGGTTACTACTGATTATAAAGCAGCTTCCCTGTCATGTGACATGGACTCTCGAAACAAGCTGAATATATTTTTTGGGCAGTGTGAGGCCACAAATAATGTTCCAGCAAGGAAGGCTCTTCCCCTTCCTGATGAGCAGGTGCTCAGGTTTGATACAACTGCTGTTTGGAAGGTCCTCCAGAAAGTCAGTACTCAAAAAGCTGTGGGTCCTGATAATATCCCTGAGCAAGTACTTAAGGAGTGTGCTGACCAGCTGGCCACTGTTTTCACAGACATCTTCAATCTCTCATTGCATCAGGCCATGGTTCCATCACGTTTTAAGATTGCAATCATTGTACAAGTGCCCAAAAAACTATAATCATATGCCTTAATGATTACCATCCAGTTGCACTCATTTCTATGATGATGAAGTGTTTTAAGAGATCAGTAAAGGACTATATTGTTTCATGCCTTCCCCCTTTACTTGACTCATTACAGTTTGCCTCTCGGAAGAACCACTTTATAGATAATGAACTTTCCTGTGTGCTTGGCACATGTGGAGGAGAAGAATACTCTTGTGCGAATGTTCTTTGTTAATTTTAGTTTGGCGTTTAACACAATCATTCCTCAGCATTTGGTGAGCAAACTGGGCCTATTAGTTTTTAATACCCCTTTATATAATTGGATATTTGATTTCCTTATTGATAGGCCCCATTTTGTGCAAGTTGCAAGAAAAGTTTCCAGTTCTATCTCTTTGAGTACAGATTCCCTACAAGACTATGTCTTGAGTCTGCTACTGTTCACCTTGATGACCCATGACTGCTGTGCCAAATCTACAAATCATATTGTGAAGTATGCAGATGACACGGCAGTGACGGGTCTTATCTGGGACAACAATGAAGATGCTTATAGGGAAGAGGTGAAGGCTCTGGTAGGCTGGTGCAATAAAAGTAACTTGGTTCTAAATGTTGATAAAACAAAGGAGATCATTATAGATTTTAGAAAGAGTCATACTTCATTCAGTATCAAGGATGCATCTATAGACATGGTCAGAAGTATTAAGTATCTAGGGATGCAGATAACTAACAATCCAAACTGGTCTCTTCACACATCATCCTTAGTGAAGTGTGCAAACCAGCATCTGCATTACCAACATCGGATGAGGAGAGCACATTTTTCTCCTTTTATCCTGGCCACTTTTTACAGAGACACAGAGACTGTTTTAACAAACTGTATCACTGTTTGGTTTGGTTTGGTTTGGTTTGGTGGCAGCAGTGCCTCAGATAGAAAGTACATACAGAGAGTTGTAAGGACAGCCAAGAAGATTATAGGAAGCTCCCTTCTTGTTATTCAGGATACTGCTTATAAGCACTATGTGCTTAGAGGTCAAAGCGTTGTTAGAGAATCCTCACATCCACTTTAGGTTCTGTTTCTGTTGCTCCTCTCTGGGAGGAGGTTCGAAGTATTTCTAGCAGGACTAGAAATTCTGTAACAGTTTTGTTCTCTATGCCATCCATCTGGTAAACTCGTAAGGTTCGTTCTTCTCACCATGTCCATGTATACATCTGAACTAGATTGTATTGTTTTTCTGTGTCATATAATATATTGGGAATATTCATAATTTTGTATTTATATATTTATTCTATCATGGTTATGTAGTGTATTTTGGAGATAGTGATCCTCAGAGCTGTATGCAACGAAATTTCATTTTAATGTAGGCAGATTAGCGTACATTCAAAGTGACAATAAAGTTATTCTATTCCATTCCTATTCCATTTCATTCCTATTCCATTCCTCATTTTATTCCATTCTATTCCACATTCTATGACAAGCATGCTGAGGAGATTCCTGTATTATAGGAAGAATTGCAATAAAATAGTAACACTTCATCTGTTGATGTATTACTTGGACCAGATATTAATCTCCCCAGACTCCCATTGCTCATCCTGGGTAAAAGAGAACATTTACTAGGATAGCCACAGACACACAAGTACATGGAGGCTCAACTCCAGGCCTGGTGGATGCCCTGCTATATTGACAGGAGGTGATAGAGACTGAGATAGAGAAATGAGAAACTTGATAGCCATAATGCTTCAGTTCATTCAGCAGAGTTTAAGAATGTCCTGATGTCAGCATACTTCCTGCAGTTTCCACTGTGCAGCAATGCCTAAGGTATCTTTTCTGCTTTAAGTCACGTGCTTACATGGAGGGATTTGAGCACAAACCAGACAAGATGAGAATATTCATCCCTCAGTGTGTGAGTTTTTTATGTGAACCTGGGCTGTAGAATTCTTGCTGGGTCACACAAGGGTGTTTTATATACCAAACCTGTTGAAGGAATTAGTAGCTAAGTGGATATTTCAAATAATGGAAGACAATGATCCAGTTATGGATAATTATCAGAATTTTCAGATGCAGAGCGTATTTTGGGAACCAATACAAGTTATAACAACCAAATATTAAATTCAGCAATTCAAGCAAGGCAACAGAAGAATGAGGCTATAAATAGTCGATTTAAAGTTGTTGACTGCTTATATGGATTGGAATGAAGCTGCCCTAATAGGCAAAGTTTGACACCCAACCACTCTGAGCTTGATGGGCAAGGAGTTTCATGGAATCTGGAACAATTTTACCAGTGTTATGTTCTTGGAAAGAGATACAATTGGACAGTAAAATGAGCCCAGCCCTAAATTCCACTTCAGAGTTTCCTCCCCTTATGCCTTCTAGGGCTTATTCAGAAGAGGGAAAGCTGAATAGTAGAAAAGCAGAATAGTAGCTACTGAGGAGAACAGCAGAATAGTAGCTACTGAGAAAAGACAAAGGTGGAGTATTTTTCTTTCTTTTCTTTTCTTTTTCTGCAGAGAGCTGGGACATGTCATCAAACTTTGCCCAACCAGACAGTGCAACCTAACCAGCCAAACCACAAGACACTATCACCTTTCACACCAACAGTCAATCCAGAAAAATGACAACAGGTTCTCAAGAGCCTGTGGGGAGGGATAAAGTTTCTAAAGAGAGCTCACGTTCAGTTGAATCAAGGGGCACTCATAAAATTTTAAATTATATTGTCTTTAGGCCCCCAGCACAAGCACAGACAGGAAGCTTGAATTGATTCTATAACCAAATTTATAAATTTGACAAAAGTAGAGGCATTGTAAATACAATGAACTTCACTACCCCTGTGCAGATAGAGATGATAGACGATTAACCTTTAAGAGTAGATCCTAAAACGCAGGCTACAGTGCTGGTGTTATTAATATTTAGAGAATATACTGAGCTTTTGCCTCTCTAAATGTCACAGAACCTTCAAGTTTCAATCTTCTTGAGTCTGCATGGCTGAAGTTTCATAAGCTTGCAATGGACTGGCATAAGGGAAGTCTGATTCTCCAGATGAGCTGTTCAGAGCATCCATTGTTTGGGATGATGCTTCTGTCGCTCGTTTGATAGGCTGGGCTTTAATTGAGAGGATGCTCCTCCTCCTCCACGGGACTCCACCCTAGCGTCCCCAGTTTTTGCTCAGCCTTTGTGGATATAGGCAGCTTAATTTCCTTTCCCTTGGCCGGAATAGCAAAGGCTTCAAAAGGAGTCAACAAAAAGATTTGCTTTTAAACTCTAAACAACTCCTTTAAGGCTTTTAGTTTCAATGAGTCAAGCAGCTCCCTATGATATATAACTCGAGCCAAGGGAGCTCACCGTAGCTTCAGATAATGATCTCTCACCCCCAGGACGATCGGAGGTGATAACGCCTCAGCCGCATGACTAACAACTCACATTATGATCTTTTCAAGCCGAGCCACTACGATCGCCGCCGCCCACGCCTGACGGGAGAGGCTCCATTTTAAAAGGGTCTGAGGCTTTTTTCTCTCCCCTGGGAACACCATCTGGGGTGGGGGTATCAATGCCCATCTGCCCCACTGTGCCTTTTTATTCAAGGGGAAACTGCAGTATCGACTCCCCACAAGACGTGGAAGTGCTGCTGAGCCAATTTAACTCATTACATGCCTAAAGAGATAACGGCTGGCACCATTGCAGATTCACTAACCATGCGGTAGTGATCTGCATTTTATTTCTGGAACTGTGAGAGGCTTTTCTTTCCCCAAGCAGGGGTCTCCTTCCTGGAACCCAAGAGAAATCACCCTAATACATATGTGTGTGTGTATGTAGATGGATGGATGGATGGATGGATGGATGGATAGATAGATAGATAGATAGATAGATAGATAGATAGATAGATAGATAGATAGATAGATAGATAGATAGATATTCAGATATAATTATTCTATTTTGGACCCTTATTCATTAAGGAGGAAACTGTTGGCTTATGCCCTCACAGAATTAAACAACAGCACCACAGTGAGCACCAAGGCCCGTGTCCGCCTGTGCAGGAAGCTGTTGCAGGCCTACATCTTATTTCAGCAATTCCTTCTTTCTAGGCCTATGAGGTGTTCCTAATTTGGCTAATTCGGAAATAATAAAATTAATAACAAAATAATAATAACAATAACAATAATAGGAACAAGAATAAGAATTCAGTATTCTTACATAAGATTATACAAAACTGGGGAGCATTGTTTTAGGGTTTCCTGGCCATTGCTGGTTCAGGCCCCTGGGCTTGCCAACTGCCCAACATTTCAGCCTCATTAACAGTAAAATTTAATAAGCGGTCACAATGGCAAGCAGCAGTAGCTCAAAAGCCATGTCAAATTCTCAAAACAAATTGAAGCATTCTAAGGGTACCTCCTACGCAGCAGAAAAAGACGCTAACAAGCACCATAAGGTATTAGAAAAACACATGAAGAAGTTCATGTGGGAGGATGAAGAAAATTCTCAAACCTCATCTCCTCCAGGCCTACTTCGGCTCCAATCCCCCTCTGCAACCACCCCTGAATCTGTGTAATCCAGATGCAGCACAGCTGCACAAGATCAGGTAGCCCATCTAGATAGGTACAAGTGACTCGAAGTGACTTTGTGGCCACATTGCTCCAACAGTGGCCAGATTCTGTCAAGATGATGACTTACTGGAAAAGATCCCCACAAAGATGTGACCGTGGATGGAATTAGCAATATGCCAACTGATTTCTTTCATTATCTCAGCTAAGTTTTGTCTTTTTTTCTTTCTCTGTGTTTTGGAATCTGAGATAAAATTCTGATCTGTCCATCTCCCATCTCAGCATCCCACTTTTATCTTGTTCAACCACCGTTAATCTGCCGTCAATATCTCCAATCTTCTTATCTCTTTGTTTATCTTCTTCAATTTTTTGGAATCTCTCATCATATTTCATCATCATTTGTTGAATATTCTCCACCTTTTCATCAGTTTTTTCAATTTGTCTTTTCAATATTCTCTGTTCTTGCTTGTATGTTTTGAATTCCTTGCATTATCATCTGCAGTGTCATCTTTTCTTGTTCTTTTTCTTGTTGTAACATCATCTGTATTGAGCATTGTCCTCCAGATGGTGAAGAAGAAGAAGTAGGAATTGAGGAACCAGCCGCTGTTAGTTTCCTGCTCATTTCAGACAAATTAAAATCTTCAGGTTCTTCTAGACCTTAATCCACTCATGTAGTAACCAGTTGTAATTCCAAGTAAAAATAGTGGAAAAAAAGAAGCAAGATTTTTAAAAAAGTTTCTTCAGGTTCTTGTATACCTTAATCCAATTGATTGATTAAATAGCAGTAAAAACTCAAAAAAAAGGAAGAAAAAAAACATAAAAACTAAAGAAGAGAAAAAGAAATTCTTCAGGTTCTTCAACACCTTAATCCAATTAAAAAGTCTCAGGTATGTAAAAGTATACAATAAAAAGAAGCCACACAAAAGAAAAACAATGTGAAAAATAAATAATAAATACAAGAAAGGTAAAAGAAAAAAAGACTACTCCCTTAAAAAAAGAGAGAGAGATTATTGATCCTAATACTTGTCCTTTAAAATGGAACACAAAAGTAGAAATTAAACTCCAAAAGCAAAAAAAAAAGACAAAGGCAAGTTCCAAAAAGCCAAAGATCCGAATAGCTATTACAAAAAATAAGGAGGGGGTTTGTTAAAGTAAGAAATAGCCCAGCTTAAGAAAAAAATAAAAAGAGCACACTGCACCTTATTTAGTTATCCAAGGCTTTTGTTAAGTTTTGTAACTCTTCTCTAGAGTCTTATCGTCTTTTTTTCTGTAAACTTCAACACCAGACTCCAGCTGCTGATAGAAACCCAGAAGAGCACCAGCAATAATACTCTCCTATGCTCTTCCCTCTATCTTATCAAACAGGCTCAAAGTCCTTGAAAAGAAGTCTCAATTCTTTCTCAGCTTTGTCTGGTCGAGAGAGAAAAAAAGAGATACAATATTTCCAAGCTTCTAGTTGGCAGTGTTACAAAGTTTCCTCTGCTTTCACTTTCCCCCTCCTTTTCCAAACAAAATATAATAAAAATTAATTAAAAAGGAAAAAAGATATTAAAAAAAGACTAAAAGGGAGTCTCTAGCCTAAAATATTATAAAGTCAAAAAGGAGAAAAGATAAAAGGGAAAAAATAGGTAAAAAAAAACCAGTCCAGTTTCAAAATAAAAAATCATATATAAAATGTCCAGCAAAGAAAAAAAATATTAATTTGACTTCCTGTTTAAGATCACGGCTTAATCACTTCTGTCTAAGATTTTACAGATTCTTTCTTTTCCTTAGGGTGTCCTTTCAAATCTTAAATTAAAGAAAAAATTATCACCAAACCGGCACACTTTCTATTCTCTTCCGTTTCGGAGCTGTCCCAACTTAAGCTTTAATTGCTGCCTCTTTGCCACTGGCAAAAGAGCTTTTCCTGGATCTACAAGGGACTTCACTGTATCCCTGGGATCGACAGGATGAGCTCTTTACATTCACCATCTCTTCGGAACGGTTTAGATCCGTTTGGACCGTCCAGAAGCAAAGATATCGTCGCGACACCAGCTCCACCCTCCCTCAAGAGGCAAGTTTTTTTAACCCCAAATGTTAGATCTCAATGTGCAGAATTCACAAATTATAAAATGTTTAATAGAATTATTTATAAGGGACAATTATTGACTCTCCCTCATATCACATTTGCTGAATATATTGCACAAGATAAGTATATTTACCAAGCTGGACCTCAGAAATGTATATAATCTCATGAGAGTTTTTTAAAAAGGACGTTAATTTTTAACAGTGCTTGATATCAGATATAGAAACTTTAAGTAAGAAACTTTAACAGTCAATTGCAGAAAAGCAAGTTCACATAGCTTTTAAAGTTCAGCTGCATACGGTGCAATAGATTCTATTCTTATGCTATTCTAATTCTATTTTTTAAAAAAATGATATGCTCTGCAAATCAATAGTGGATCTAGCACCAAACTTTCATTATTTTTACTCTGCAAAGCTGAATTGTGAAGGATTTTATGGAGTAAATGTTATTATCAATCAAAGAGGAATATTTGTAAGCCAGGATTGGAATGAGAAGTCCTTGGTATTCTCTGAGCTTGATTATTTTGTTGCAGACATTTACCCAAACTAAATAACATGATCAGTATTAGCAACAAGTGAGGTTTGCTCTCAATTTATGTTCTAGTCACATGCTTGTCATTGTTGGTGGAATGGTATTAGAGGTTATTTGGTTAGGCTGCTTATTGTTAGCTTGTTTGGCAATTTCTTGATTGGGGTACTAGTTACTTCTTGATTAGCCGATGTCCGATATTAACTTTGATGTTAATCTATGCTCATCTGGATATTGATTGCTGGTAGGATAATGTTTTGGTCTCTTTATTCCCTTTTTGGCATATTGATTATCTCTTTTGAATGGTACCTAGATGTTGTTTATGATTATGTGCCTTTTGATGACCAGTTTGTTAGAGTACCAGGCTTCCAGGAATTCTCTAGTGATTTTGGACTTGACTTGGTCCAGAATAATCACATTTCCCAGTTGAAACTATGGTTAAGTCTGTCCATGTGTTGTGAAATTAAAAAGTTTTCATTATGTCTTTTGACTGCTGCTCATGGTTGTGTTCTGCTAATCTTCTGCCTGTTTGTCCTACATAATGTCTGTTGCAGACTGTATATTGTAGATGACTCCTGTTTTTTCTTTTGAGGCTGCTGTATCTTTTGATTTACTCAGGATGTTTTAGAGAGCTTTAGTTGGTTTGTGTAGTCCATTAAACCCATGTGGTTGTAATATTCTGTTAGCAGTTCTGTTAGCCTGGGCAATTAAGGTGGCCACTGCCACGTCTTTTTTTTTAAGACCTCCTTGCTTTGGTTTAAGGAGTTGCAGGCAAGTGTTCCCCCAGAGAAGACACACATTCACCAGGATATTAACAAGTTGATGGCAGCAGGCAAGGTTTTGACTGATTCCTCCCTTCATGCTGCTCACTTCTTCTCTAGGGCCCTTGCCTCTAACACTGCTTCTTGCCGCCTTTTATGGCTCCGCCAATGGCAGGCGAACGCTGTTATGATATGTACAGAATAACCCTTGAGTAACAAGGATATGCACATGGAAACGTTTATGAGAGTAGTTATGAATTCAGCCACACACAGCTACACTGAATTGAGTTAAAGTTTACTTTAAGAAATAACACACTCCAATAAACAGTCCAGATCATATACATTTTACAGTCCAAAGAATATCCAATTACAAAGTCTTCTTACCGGTTGCCTTTTTCATTTCCAGTAAACAAAAATATCAAAGTATAAGCACAGCATAAACCTTAGACAACAACAGAATATCAGAGAGACATAATGTCAGAGAGCAAGCCATGATCTCTAGCTCCCTCTTATGGCAATTCGCAATACAATCAACCAATCAGAACATAGTACAAATCAATACAGTGACTTTGTCTTAAAGCTACAAACATACATTGTTGGTTTATATATTGCCAACCCAACTAATTGATGGACAGATTCCTAACATTCTCCCCTTTGGGTTGGTCAATATATAATACATTACATCTTTAAATCATAATTCTCACAACACTCTTTATGCTTAATTGCACCTTGAGCTTTCGTAAAATGATCTGCAATATTATGTTCAGTCATGCAGTATTCTAACTGAATTAATTTATTTTGAACACACTGTCTAACATTCAAATATCTCAAATCAGTATGTTTAGACCTTGTTTTAACAGCTAAATTAGTAGCCATACTAATTGCAGATTGATTGTCTTCATAAACAATAAACGGATTACGTACAGTAATTCCAATATCCTTCAACAATTGTTTATAATATATCAATTCTGTACACATTAACGATAAACATGAGAATTCTGCTTCCACAGTGGATAAACTAATATGTTGTTGCCTAATAGACTTCCATCCTATTAAAGCATTACCCAACATTACCACTATACCAGATGTTGACTTACAAGTCATTATATCAGTACCCTGTTTCTCCAACAATACGGCCTCCCCCAATAGGAAGTCCCAGCATGTTTTATAGGCATGAAATGAAATTAAGCCCCTCCCCCCAAATTAAGGCCTATATTAAAACATGCGAAATGAGGGGAATGGGGGGGGCTTGCCATCAGGAAGTACTTTTGTTGCGCACCCGGATATGGTGCTGCCTGCATTGACTCCAATACGAAGTGCCCCACCAACACCGAGGTTAACATCCAAGCTGTTGCCGCCCGCCTGCCTGAAGATGCAGGGGGAGGGGAATTAAGTCATCCCCGAAAAGACAGCCTAGCCATTTTTTCGGGGCTAAAAAAAAAAAAAAAAAAGACCCAGCCTTATTATATGAGAAACACGGTAGCAAAACTTGCATCAGCATATGCAATTAACACTAATTCATTGCTTGGTTCTAAATATAATGAATAATTGATTGTTTTAAAAACCTAATTATTCACTTAGCTGCCTGCCAGTGGCTTTCATTTGGTTCAGCGTTATACCTAGCCAATTGGTTTACACTGTAAGATATATCTGATCTAGACCAATTACTCAGATATGATAGACTACCGATTAAGGATTGATATATTTCCTTATCAAACATAGGACTTTTGATATCACTATGTGTAAATTCCTTACTCATTGGTGTCTTAGCAGATTTACAATGCTCCACGTTATAGCGTTTTAATAATTGGTTAATCTTCTTGGCTTGCAAAATTTTAAAACCTTTATTCGTTTTCACTATATCAAGACACAAATAATGCTTAATTTCCCCTAAATTTCTAATCCTGAACTTTTTCTGTAATCTATAAACAATATCATTTGCTTCTTGTTCAGTTTTAGTTATAATTGCTATGTCATCCATAAGTAACAGTAATAGAGAAATTAAACTATCTTTTTCCCCTCAGAACAAACAAGGATCAGCTATGCCAGCTTCAAAACCTATTCAAAACCTATTCAAAACCTTTACAATACCTTTATTCCATTCATAACCGGATTGCTTTAGACCATAAAGACTTTTCTTTAATTTCCAATAATCAGTTTTCCATCATCCTTTAAACCTAATGGCTTTTTCACATAGATGGTATGTTGTAAAGGTGCACAAAGATATGCAGTTTCAACATCTACATGGTTTATTTTACATTTATTCTTAGCTGCCCAAACTAATGCTGCTCTCAGTGTATTTGCTCTCAGACTAGGTGCAAATACTTCATCATTGTCCTTATCTGACTGAGTAAATCCTTGAGCAACTAATCTTGCTTTATGAGTAATAGTCCCATTCACACCAGTCTTTATTTTATACACCCATTTCCAACCTATTGCATGCTCACCTGGTGGTAACTTTATATCCTCATACACCTCTAAATCCTTTAATGATTTTAACTCCCTATTTATAGCTTCCTGCCAAGCTACCTGATCCTTTGTAAGATACAGTTTTATTTCATTGAAGTTAGAAGGTTCTGTATTAACCTGACATACAATGCTTGCTTGAAATCTGTCAGGTGGATGTCTCTCCCTAGTTGACCTCCTAGGCAACTCAGTACATGTTATTGGCATGTCCTCTTCCTTTACCTCCCCTTTCAAATCCTCGTCTTCTACAGTCATAGAGGGTTCTTCTATTGATGATTCCTCCATTGAGGATTCCTCCACTATCTTAACAATATTATTATCATTAGGATTATCGGTAAACAATGGAGTCTCAACAACAACACTATCCTGTACCTTATTATATTCCTGTTCAAGCTTTCTCCAGCCAACATGCTCCAGAAATTTAGCACTTGCACTGCAATATACATTAGTAGTACCTGGCTCCCAAAATCTAAATGATCTATGACCTACAAAATATAATTTTCTTGCTCTATGTTGTCCCTTTCACCTTACTTGTGTGGGAATATGAACCCATGCTGGGGTTCCAAATGTATGTAAATAACTGAGATCTGGCTTTTTTCCATTCCAATGAGTAAATGATAATTCACCAGTCATTGAATTCATTACACTATTCAAAACATGGTTAGCACACATTATTGCTTCACCCCAAAGTTCCTCTGTTAAACCAGAATCCAAAATCATAGTCCTAGCCATAGCCTGTAACGTTTGTCCTCTAAGTTCAATATATCAGTTATGTTGTGGCCTATAAAGAGCACAACACTTAAGAGACTTCCAGTTTGAAGTCTCTTCGGCGACAGACAGAAATCCGCGATTGTGCACGGTTTCTATCTGGGCTCGCCGCTGGAGCGCCCTGAGCTGGCTGGTTTCGGGGCTAAGCCACCCCGTAGAGGGGGTGAAGAGAGGGGAGACCGCCAGCAAGGTCGAGGAGAGCCTCATCTCTCCTCCTCAGCTGGCCATTACTCCCTTTCCCGAAAGCAGTTGCAGCGGTGGTCAGAAATGGCCACTACAAAGAAGAACTCAACAGGAAAAGAATGTGCAGGAGGAAGATAAAAAGTGAAAGTTTTGGCTGACCGGGTTAAATTGTAAAAGCAACAACCCTGGAATTTAAACTTACAAAAAAATAACATCGCTCCCAAAGAAGAGTCAGAAGCAGCGAAGGAAAGTGAAAAGGGAAAGGTTTGGATTTTTTTTTCTTCTCCTTTCCTATACTGACAACTAAGAGACTTAAATAAGAAATCGGAAAAATCCGCTTTGACATCAATAGGCAATTAAGCTGAAAATTAAAAAAAATGCCAAAGGGATAATAAAGATTTCTGGACATTAAACATTTTCTTTTTCATAAGCAGGATGGGAGAGAAAAAGAATAAGGGCAGGATCTGGAAGAGGGAGGTACTACCTGGAATTAAAATGAATCTACAGGAAAACTTCAACAAGACTTCTGAAAGATACATTTTAACTGAAACTTTGTAACTAAACAGTAACCCCAGGAAGAGAAAGTGAAAAAAAGGAGCAAAAAGAAACAGCTTGCGTGTATTTGGATTATTTTGGTTATTACTTTGGATTCTTGGTTATTCCATTTGAATGACTAAAATCAATCGGGTGGTTGTTTAAAAATTTATACAATGGCACCACTTCTGGATGAATTGAAAATGGAACTTAAAAAGTACAAAGAAGATGCCCAAGAAGGGAAGGGTTCTTTTGGCTTCGTTTTTCAATTCTTAGAAATGGAGATTTGGAACTATGAGAAACAACAAGAAACGTCTGCAAAACAAGAAGACTGGGACAAAGAAGAAGCCATCTTTAATGAACAAGTGATTTTATTTGGGGAAGAAAAGGGAATGGGGGGAAGAAAATGTAGAATTTAAGACTTAAAAAGCAACCAAAGAAAAGAAAAATAATTTGAAAAATAAGTATAATACTGGAAAGCAACAGAAAAGGGGAATAAAGAAGAGAGAAATAGAGGTAGAGACACAAGAGGATAAAAGGGGGAGAGAGAAGAAGAGAGGGAAGAAGGAAAGGAAAAGAAGTTACAAAGGACCGGAGCAAGATATAGAGAAACAGGACCTATTTAGAGATAATGGGTGAAAATCTAACTGAAAAAGGGATTCGGTAAAGGTACAGAAGATTGTATTGTTATATTAGTAATAGAAATAACTTTAGAAAATTGAAACAATGTATGATTAAAATGAGGGATAAAATAGTGTAATTTAGTGAAATGTTTGTGAATAAAATAAGTGAAATAAAATAAATGAGAAAATTGAATTAGGAAGGAACTGGAACATTTTAATTAGTTAATGTTTTATAAAATATAAGTGAAGGGGGGGAATTAACTATGGAAAGCTTATAATTGTTCACATAGAAGTATGATATTTAATTGAAAGGTAATGTTAAAGATGTTAAGACTTTAATGAATATTAATATTAATGATAGAATTGACTTGGAATGGAATGTTGTTTTAATTATATACATTTATAATTTTTTCTTTTTTTAAGAATATAGTGTGTATTTTAAGAATGTACCAAGCAGAATCCGAATGGAAGTTATGTATTATATTGAATGTTATAACTTTAGAGTATATATATATATTGAAGCCTAAATAAAAATTAAATGGATAAACTTAAAAGATATAAAGGCGTCATACTCCAATCAGTAACTACAGGAGGAATTTTGTTTAATGAGAAAAGATAATAGATAATTGAAACAGGACATACAAAAAATATAAATACAATGATTTGAATTGAGATGAGATAATTAAAATAAAATTGAGAAAATTAAAAGAGGGGAGAAGCTATGCAGAAAATGTAAAATAGTAATAAGATATGGAATAGAATATAAAAATGAGCATGAAACTGAATTTGTGTCTGTGTGAAGAAATGTAACCCGGGATTACGCTACTTTCAAAAAAATGTTTTATTTATATGTTTTTTTCTCTTTGTGAAAACTCAAATAAAATTTACAAAAAAAAAAAGAGCACACTTATGTTCAGTGCTAGCTTTCTGTAACATGGCTTCAAATTTTCTATTGGTAAATTCAGTACCATTATCTGTTACTAAGCTAATAACTTTCTGTTTCTTTTTCCTTTCAGCACATTTTAGCCAGTTCACAAAATGCTGGTATGTTTCTGTCTTCGTTTTCATTAAATAACAGAAACCATATCTGCAAAAATGATCAATTATACTTAATATGTAACAGGCTCCACCTAAACTTGGTTTCTTAGGTCCAATAATAGCAGCAAAAACAACTTCTAATGGTCCACTGGTTTTGAATCCATTTACCCTATTTGCAGCAGTTACCTTGCTTTTTTCTTGATTGCAAGCATTGCAATTTAAATACTTTGTACAAGGTTTTAATTTTATACCATTAGATAACTCAACAGTTTTCTTTAGCATTTTGAAATTTATATGTCCCATACATCTATGGAGCAGATGAATAAATTCATCATGAGGCTTTTTATTCTCATAAACTGAGTTGGCATTAATTAATGGATTATCATGTATAATAAACAAACCATTATCCAATCTTGCAGTAACACTTTAACCCTTTTTTTCAATTAAACATTTATCTCCCTGAAAGATTACAACAAATCCTGCTTTTACCATTGCTCTTCAGATAGCAAGTTAAATATCATTCTAGGTACATATAACATTGGTAAATGTTCATTAATACATGAACAATATGCAGTATGATGGTCTCAATTTCCATCCATTAGCTAATGATACTTGCTGTTTACTCTTTGTTATGTTAACAAACCTCTCTGTACTTTTAATTATACATTAATAGCATTAATTAATGCTCCACTGTTAACTACCCATATATCATGGTTTACAGTTGTAGTTATACTTGATATGGCTAAATATCTTTATAAAAGCTCTCTGTATATTAATAGCATTCTGTTTCTTACCCTTTTTATAGTATCTGGCTATATGACCTTTAGCCCCACAAGAAAAACAATGTAGGCAGTTGAAGACAGTTTTTCTTTCAGTGGTTGTCTTTCTCTCAGTTGATTTCTATCTTGCCTTTTTCTTGACTTTTCTAACAGTCTTCCAGTTATGCCAGTCAAAGTTAATTTCTGTTTAAAACTTCCAGTGAAGACACATAATCATCATAAGTTTCATCCAAAGAAGAAAGAATGATGTAAACTTGATGCAACTCTGAGAATATCAGCTCCTTTTCTTGTAGCTCTTGTAAAGTCCTTTTCATAAACTCCAACTGAGCTAACATATCGCCACCTTTTATAAGACGGACTCTAAACAGTTTACGTGTAAGGTTTATGTGTGCACCCACACTATCTCGAACATAAATCCCTTTCAAAATGTCCCAACACCTAGCAGCAGATTCATTACCACGAACATGGGCTAGCTGCTGATCACTCAGTGTCAGTCCAATTATACTAAGAGCCTTTTCATTATCCCAGTTAAAGTCAGCTATTTTCTTTTTATCTTCATCATTCAATGGGTCCCAAGCTGTTACATCCAGTGGACTATTAACTACAGTCCATAATCCATCTTTCCGCAGAAGTAGGCTGCACTTCATAGACCAGGAAACATAGTTTGTTCCATCCAACCGGGTTATCTGCGATATACTGGTTGACGGTTCTTGTGCCATTGTTACTTTAACAATAAACTGCAATCAGCTGGCTGAATATGAAACTATATATTCACACTGATTCTCAATATCTCTCTGGGCCCATAACCAATGTTATGATATGTATAGAATAACCCTTGAGTAACAAGGATCTGCACATGGAAATGTTTATGAGTAGTTATGAATAATTATTCAGCCACACTGAATTGAGTTAAAGTTTACTTTAAGAAATAGCACAGTCCAATAAACAATCCAGATCATATACATTTTACAGTCCAAAGAATATCCAATTACAAAGTCTTCTTACTGGTTGCCTTTTTCATTTCCAATAAACAAAATATCAAAGTATAAGCACAGTATAAACCTTAGACAGCAACAGAATGTCAGAGAGACATAATGTCAGAGACAGCAAGCTATGATCTCTAGCTCCCTCTTGTGGCAATTTGCAATGCAATCGACCAATTAAAGCTACAAATATTCATTGTTGGTTTATATATTGCCAACCGAACTAATTGGTGGACAGATTCCTAACAAACACCAAGAAAAATCAAACAAAGTAAAAGGAAATAGCAGAAAAGGGAATCTCAGAAGGAAGCTTTAAAGAGGGAGGGGAATAAAAACTGGAGTAAGAAGAGGAGGGAAAAAATGAAGGAAAAAAGAAGTAATAAGAAAAAGAACCAGGAAATAAAGAAATATGGAAATCAAACAAAAATGAAAAGAAATTGTCTATTTAAAAGACATAGAGATAATGGTTAGATAAGGATTAAAAGGGGGGGTTCTGCAAGGTGATGTGGTGTAGTATAAACATATTTGAAGTAATAAATTATTTAGAAAGTAGGAAAATATAGATTTTTAAAATAGAAAGATTGCAACTCATATCTTGTTATTAGAATACTTGTTTTTACTAAACTATATACATAAGTTTAACTGTGCTTAACGAATTTAGGAATATGGTTGATATTAATTATACCATTGCTGTAATAAGATTAATATTAGTTTTTATGATTAATTGAATAGAATATTTTTTTCTTGTTGAAACTATAAATGATTTGATGTAATTGAAGGGAAAAATGCCATGCAAAATCTGACTTAAAAGATATATGTGTTATATACAGTAGTTTTAGGAGGTTATTGTTATTAATTCTCAATCAGTTAAATGATTATTGGGAATTAAAGAGGAACCAGCCAAATGATATACAAGGTATAGGGGTGGAACACTCTAATTGGTAATTGTGGGGGAAACTTTTTTGAAATGTTTGAATTGATTTTCTTAATAATGTGGCCGCAAAAGTGCATATCAACTGCCAGGGGGGCACCCATTCGAGGTCTCTCATACACGAGGCGGACCACCTATTTCTCTGGGTAGAGATTCACCTGATTTCCATCAAGGTGGAACACATCTCGGGGTTGGCAAACATGCAGGCAGACTTTCTTAGCCGAAGCATGGTGGACCACTCGGAGTGGCGACTGCACCCAGACATCTTCCAGGAACTGTGCAAGAGGTTCGGCTGCCCAATTCTGGACTTATTTGCCACCCCAAATAACTCACAACTGCCCAGATACTTCATGAGGTTTCCAACACCAGAAGCAGTGGGAGTCAACACCCTCCACTGTGCATGGCCCAGGAGCCTGTTGTATGCATTCCCTCCTCTCCCCATCTTACTGGGAGTAATCAGGAAACTTCTCGTGGAGCAGGCAGAATTCTTGCTGATCGCACCCCATTGGCCCAGACAGCCATGGTTTGCAGACCTTGTCAGTATCTCTGTGTCCTAGATTTGGAGAATCCCCCGAGACAGGATCTCTCTCAGCCAGAGGGTCTTGGTCCATCTGGAGCCTCAGTGGCTCCAACTAACTGCCTGGAACTTGAGAGGTGGCTCCTGACGAGGGATAACTTTTCAAGGAGGGTGATACAGACGATTCAGGCTTCCAGGAGGCCTTCCAATTCTACTTGGAAGGTATTCTGTAGTTGGTGTGTCAGGTCAGGTCAAGTCTGGATCCTACAGCAGTTTCCATCCCGCAGATCCCGGACTTCTTGCGAGAGGGTCTGGATAAAGGGTTAGCCCCTAATACTGTCTGAAGACAAGTATCGACCTTTTCTTTAGTATTGACTTATGGGGACTTAGACTCCATAGCACTCCATCCGGTAGTGCACTCCTTTTTGAGGGGGGCAGTTAATTTAAAGCCACCTGTTGTTCACAGATATCCAACCTGGGACTTAGCTAAGGTTTTACACGCCCTTACCTTGCCACCCTTTGAACCTCTCAGGTCTATGAGTCTGAGGTTTTTGTCTTTTAAGGTCGCCTTTTTTGTTGCCATCACATTGGACAGGCGAAGCTCAGAATTGGCTGTTCTCTCTGTGAGAGAAGAACTCTGTACCTTTCATGCAGACAGGGTGGTTCTCCGTTTGGATCCCTCCTTTTTCCCCAAGATCAATTCCTGTTTCCATTGGGCCCAGGAGATAGTGTTGCCAAATTTCTGTCCAGGTCCTCCTCATCCTCTGGAACAGAGATGGCATACTCTGGATGTAAGGGGGGCTTTACGGAGGTACATAAAATGAACTTTGCCTCACTGGAAGTCTGAATAACTGTTTGTCTCATTTCAACCTTCCTCTCTGGGTTCAAAGGTCATTTCATCAACCATAGGCTGTTGGATAAGGGCATGTATTGCGAAGGCCTACGAGACACAGTTGATTACGGTCCCCAGATGATTAACCGCCCACTCTATGCGAAGTGCTGCAACCACAGCTGCATGAGCGATGCAGGCTTCGATCAAGGAGATCTGCAGGACGGCGACATGGAGAGAGAGATCCAATCTAACCTCGAGGGCTGGTGATTTTCTTTCTCTTTCTTTCTCTCTCTCACACACATCCCCACCCCCTCCAAGGCAGCCACATTCCTAGCCTGTTTTTGAGCTCCGTTCTCCTAAGACCAATTGAAGATACTGGTAAAGACTCCAGCCAACTGATCAGCACAGTCTTTAAGCACTCACCCAGAGATACTATCAGGACTGTCAGCCTTTCTAGGGTCCACAGCTCTCAGAATGCTCCTCACCTCCTTCACAATGAAATGGAGGCTACACTGGGCTGGTGACTGTATTTTAGTTGTCTTTGATGTCTCCACTTCAAAGCAAGCAAAGAAATTATTCAGCTCCACTGCCAATGAAGCATTCCCCTCAGCAGAGATGACATTGGTTGGTTGATGGTTGGTAATTTGTTGAATCCCTTGCCACACCTGCCTCATGTTATTACTATAAAAATTATCCTCAATCTTAGTCTTGGCCTTCCGAATACCTTTCTTCAGACTAGGTCTGGCAATACTGTATCTTGCCCCACCACCGTACCACAAGGCCTTGGTCCTGTCATGCAAGAGGCTCTGGACTTCCTTGGTCATCCAGGACTTCTGATTGGGATAGATCCTAATATGTTTATCCACAGTGATACTGTTCAGTGTTTGATATAGCACAGAACAGTTGCAGTGTGCTCCTCTACATCAAAGTGTTTATTGGGCAGAGAGGCATCTCCACTCCATCAAGGCAGAGTATATTTCGGGATTGACCAACATACAACCAGGCTGATTGAGCACAGCCACTATCGTCCATTCCAAGTGGCACCTGCACCTGAGCCTCTTCCAGGAGATGTCGGATCAGTTTGACCAGCCAATCCTGGATCTCTTTGCCTCGCCATTAAAGAACCAACTGCCAAGATTCTATTCGAGGCTCCCAGCTCAGGGAATGGAGGGAATCAGCGCTTACTGCTGCCCTTGGCCTAGGAGCCACCTCTACGTCTTCCCTCCCCTTCCTTTAATACCCAAGGTAATTAAGAATTTGTTAGGGGAGAGGGCAGAAATACTGCTTCTGGCTCTGTACTGGCCAAGATGCCCGTGGTTTGCGGGCCTGATCAGCCTTTCAATTGCCAACCCATGGATGATTCCGCTGGACAGGGTCTCCCTCAGCCAGGGCCCATAGAACATCCAGAGCTGCAGTGGCTTCAATGGCCATCTGGCACTTGAGTGGAGACTTCTGAAAGGTGAGGAATTCTCCAACAAGGTTATCGAGACTATCCAGGCTGCTAGATGTCTGTCCACTAATCACATCTATAACACCACTCGGAAGAACTTCTGCAAGTGGTGTGACAGGACTAAAATAGACCCCACCTCAGCATTGATGGCGAACATACTGGACTTTCTCCAGGAGAGGTTGGACAGAGGGCTGTCCCCGAATATTCTTTGTAGGCAGGTGGCGGCTCTAGCTTCAGTCCTCCTGCAGGAATCTAGAGTCTCTCACACTTCATCCGAGAGTATGCAGTTTCCTCTGAGGGGCCACTAATTTAAAACCTCCTGTGGTCTATAGACACCCCACCTGGGACCTTAACAAAGTTCTCAAGATGCTTACCAAACCATCATTTGAACCTTTGAGAAATACCAGCCTCCACCTCCTTACTTACAAGGGGATTTTCCTTGTAGCAATCACCTCAGCAAGGAGGATATCAGAGTTGGCTGCCCTGTCATGGGGGAAGCTCTATGCATCATCCACTCTGACAGGGTGGTTTTATGGTTAACCTGGCCGCTATCCCCAAAGTCAATTCCTCTTTCCATTGTGCACAGCAATTAGTTCTACCCAACTTTTGTCCAAGGCCAGCACATGCTTTGGAGAGACAGTGGCATTCTTTAGACATGCAAAGGGCCCTCCGCATTTATATCAGCAGAACTGCTCCTAACAGGAAGACGGAGGCCTTCTTTGTCTCATTCCAACCATCCACGTTGGGCAGAAAAGTCACAGCTTCAATGGTGGGCAGATGGCTTCGGGTGATGATTGCAAAGTTGTATGAACTGCAGACCTTACCGGCGCCCAGAGGAATCATGGCATACTCTATCAGGAGTGTGGCCACATCAGTGGCTTGGGCGACACAAGCCTCCATAGAAGAAATTCATAGAGCGGTGACCTGGTCGTCACTGTCACCCTTTATCAGACATTAGAGACTGGACACCTTTGCCTCAGCAGAGGCTACTTTTGGCAGCCATGTCCTGCAGCAAATTAATACAGTGACAGAGACTCCAAACCAGACAGAGACTCTCCTGTAGGACACGCCAGCTTGGGTATGTCCCTCGTCCGGATGCTCAGAACAGCATACTAGAATAAGAGCGTTGGTTCTTACCTGATGCACCCATTCTCTGGGTGCTGTGACGAGCATCCATCTCCACCCAGATGACAATCTGGGTCTGGGTCTGGTACTGATCAAGAACTGAAAGAGCAATGGTGAGCTGAACGAACAATTGTGTAACCTATCACTTCGACTTCAGGAAAACTGGGGGCAAGTATCAAGGAGGTGGGTCCTCAGAACTTTGCTCAGCCTATCGAGCAGCAAGACGGAAACATTACCCTCATCTGGATGCTCATCACAGCACCCAGAGAATGGACATATCAGGTAAGAACCAATGCCCTTTCTAATTTGGAACCTAAAGGAACAAGCTAAGAGATCAAAATAACCCACAGAAGAGCATGCAAGGCAAGTTCCTCTCCCCAGGATGTGTTGGATCAAAGGCTTGCAAATCATAATAGTTATTTACAGCCAAATCAAATTCACTCTACAAATCCAAAACAACAAATAGAGGAAAATCCAGAAATGCTGTCATATTCTTTCTCAGGCAGCTTTTAAACTGTGAAAGGCTATTGGTTCACTTGAAAAAGATTGACTGACTCCCATCCAGGGGAGACTAAACATATCCTTTGTTTCAAATGTATGTTCCAATCCAGCTCCTGAGTCAGTCAACTTTCTAAAGTTATTTCACAACATGGGTTTTCTCCCCAGCATCCTCTCTCAAAACTTCCCAGATAAGAGAATTTTTAAACAGACAGTCCTAGTTATTAGTGCTCAAACCAACATGAAATTAAACCTATTAAAAATAGATCCCTTAATTGGTTGGCTAAGAAACTATTTTTCAACCTAAAAAATACCTGGCACTGAGCACAATATGATATTGTGATAACAACATGTCCTGGGTATGAAATAATAGTAAAAACTTTTATCTGTTGCAGATATTTTTCATGTGCTTCTTAACTGCAAATTATATTGTAGGAAATATAAAAATTCTGTAAAAAATACTGTATGGCATTTTAAAGTCCAATAGCACTATTGGAATTTGTATCTTTGATGAAAGTTACTTTGGGCTAAGAAACAACAAATGAATTCAGACAGGAAGAAAGAAATTTAAGACTTTTTTTCAGTTCTAATGAAAATCTTGTAATAGAGAATTATTTGTTCTGCTTTTATTATAGTGCTGGACCCAAGGGAGACAACATTTATGAATGGAGGTCAACTATTCTTGGATCTTCAGGTTCTGTATATGAAGGAGGAGTTTTTTTTCTTGATATCACCTTCTCTTCAGATTATCCATTTAAACCACCAAAGGTAAGAGGGAAAAGTAAAATTAACATGGTTGTCATATCTAATTCCATAGAAATTGTTGGGTTTAAGTTAATTATAAATAACTTGCTTCATAAATTTCAATTAGACTAAATCATTAGTAATTTAATATGGATCACACTTTGTCAATAACTTCTGACTGAAGTTACAAACTACATTAATATAATTTAGGGAAAACAACTGTAACTCCAAGTTCCTTTTTTTGTAGAAACCAGACAATTCTCTTATTATAATTTCTAAAAATAGGAACATTTCCCACTATTTTGAGTCAGCACATATTATAATAAACATGATGTTAATCTAAAAACTTGAATATCACTGTTTATGATAAATAAAATTGCCCCATGTTTCCTTCTTTTGGCATGTTTTATAAACCATAATGAAAGTTTTATACTTGATTTGTCTGAGATAGGGAACCATTTATCACACATAATGTCTTCAAATTTTAGTTACTATTACAATAATTTATGGACCTCAGTAGGTACTAATCACTTTCAGATTTTATCTAATTATGTTTAAGCTCCCCCTCCCACATGGATTGATTAGTTATTTGATATTTGATGAAAGCATTATTTTGTCTTTATTTAGTTGCATTGACTTTCTGCCCTTATCTCTCTCTCTCTCTCTCTCTCTCTCTCTCTCTCTCTCTCTCTCTCTCTCTCTCTCTCTTTCCCCCTCCCTCCCTCCATCTCCCTCTCCATATGCACAAACTCAGAAAACCTTTTAGTTCCTTTTTTTCCACTCACATTGTTTTTTATTCATTTTTTTCACTTATTTTTTTCTTCATATATTTTTACCAAAATTGGATAAATTTTGATTTTTCAAAGTTATCACAGCCTATGCACTGAAAATATGACTAATATATAAAATATAACCCTTTTCCAGGTTACATTTCGGACAAGAATTTATCATTGTAATATTAACAGCCAAGGAGTGATTTGCTTGGACATTTTAAAAGACAACTGGAGCCCAGCATTAACAATATCCAAAGTCCTTCTCTCCATCTGTTCACTTCTTACCGACTGCAATCCTGGTAAGACAAAATATGTTGTAATTTAGCTTTATGATGGCTGTAGGATTATTTTTTGTTTCTAACTTTAAAAAGTGAAAGTAGCTCTTTAAACCTAATTGATCAAGAAATACCATATTAAAATAACTTCTAGTATTTAGTTACATGAATTAACAGAATTTGTTGCATTCCACTATTTAATATCCAAGAATATATTTTCATAACTTACTAGCAGAAATAACTAATTAGAAATAAATACATAAGGTATTTGAGAAAAACATACTGTAGCAGCCCTGAACGTGGTCACCTGAGACCACCCTATTTTTGGAAATCCAGGCTGTCTAAGGAATGATTGCCAGCCGCGGTGGAGGCTTCCCTTTGGACAATCCTCCTCTTTCCCCTCCTTCTCCTCTTGCAACCACCTGGCCAGCTGGGGTGGGGCCGGGACGGTGCACAACTGCCAGGAGACCTTCCTTAAGCAAGAAGCTACCCGCCTCGCGTGCACCTTTGCTACGCTTTGGCTGGGCCCGGCCGCTCGCTTGAGGAGGATTTCCCCATGTGTGAAAACACCCTCCCGGCCCTGCCACAGCCAGCCAGGGGGGCACGAGAAGAGAAGTAGGGGGAGGGGGAGGACAGTCACCCGAAGGGAAGCCTCTGCCGCAGCTGGCGATTGTTTCTCAGCCGGCCTGGATTTCCAAAAAGAAGGTCTCAGGTGACCATGTTCAGGGCTGCATAGAGGAATTCATTCAATACCTGATGGACAAAGTTGCTTGGATTCATTCCCAGTTGGTGCAGATCTATGCAAGATGCCTGGGGAAAGGTCTTTTCTGGTTATCTGGGAACAACTGTTGAACTTGATGAAATGGACACGGTCCTCAATGCAGTCAGTGCAACAATCTGTCAATTAAACCCTTATCTCTCCTGATTGGCAAAAGACTCCAGGGTCATGGTTGCCAAGTGGATTCAAGTAATGATAAACTCTTTACTGCAGGAGGATGTTCCCAGGACTTTTAAGGAGGGCATGGTTTGTCCTTCCTCAAAAAAAACCATCCCCTGATTCTATCTGACAATTTTCATCCAGTTTCCCACCTTCCCTTATCCAGAAGGGAGGTCATGTTACAAGTTTTGTTGTCCAGTCAGCCATGTTTGGTTGTCCTTTCTTGACTGTCTTTTCTGCTATGGTGCCAGCACTGTGAAATCTTATCCCCTAAGATGAAGTTGGTTTTATTATGAATCTTTCAGATTAACATGTTACTATGTCCTTAGAAATAGGTGAGTATTTTTTATGTCTCTTCTATTATTCTTGTTTTAGATCAGCTTTTTTTAGTATTTTAATGTATTTATAAACTTTTTTAGCTCAGCGCCAATGTCTGTAAGATGGTGGGGCAATATGAATTGGTTTCATTAGTTAATTAATCAATCTTAAACTGAATTTGAATTTTGGATCAGAATTAGCAATTCACTTGAAATATGGAAAGTGGTTGACTGTTATTTTCTTTGCAGCTGATCCCCTGGTTGGAAGTATTGCTACTCAATATATGACAAATAGAGCGGAGCATGACAGAATGGCCAGACAGTGGACCAAGAGATACGCGACATAGGAAACTGCTGAAGAACATGCTGGACCTTACAAGCACATTCACTAAGTGCATCCATAACCCTCCAGTTTGATTTTTATTAATTTTTATTAATTTTTGAAATATTTTGTGATAGGGTTGATTATACTTCTTTCCCTTTTATTATTTTATTTTATTTTTCTGCTGAACTTGAAAAGTGCATCTTTTTAATACAAGTACACCTTTTTAATCCGGTAACTCAAATACAGATACAGAATTTGGGTTACAGTGAAAGGAATGTTGAATCTATAATAGTATAGAACAGTGGACCCCAATCTGTCCAGCTGTGTGGACCAGCAATGTGGGGGGGAAGAGGGGATGGTTTTGTATGTCTGCACTTTGCTTGTACAAATGCAGCTGTGGGTGCTCACACACTCGGCCACCACTTATGCAGCCTGGTTCCCAACAGGCCACAGGTCAGCAGCAGTCTTGGGGTCGGGGACCCCTTATGTAGAACTTTGTCACAAAGCTTTATAGTAAAGTACTTTTGCTTTTGTGTGTTTGAGAAAAGCAAGCACACTCAGAACTACATATTGTTTCTACTTAAGTGTAGTATTTAGATTTTTTTATTGAAGTCTTTAAGGGTAGATGCATGTTACTGGGAACAGGTTTTCTATAAAAAGCATAAAATCAAGAATCACTGTGGATTATTAAGACTATGTTTTAACACAAAGCTACTGGTTGAACCACAGATTTGTATATCTTATATATAAAAAGTTTCTGAGGGTCCTGCCACTTTTGATTACAGATTAGTTGATATAAAGTTGTATTAATAAAACACTCAATAAAAACACTGTGACTAATAATATGCAGTTTTTGCTCCTCATGGAATAGAGTAAATTGGCCCTGGATTTAACTAAAGGATTTTTCATTTGTTCTTTCTTCTAAGCTACTCATTTTGGAAAAGAAAACTTTAGTGTCAGCATTTGTAGACTCAAAATAGAAAATTTTATTGCATAAGCAAATTCTTAAATGTATTCTTTTTTATCATCTTTGATAAAGCTGATCATCTTTTCTTATAGTGTTACTTAAAAATCTGAGAATTCTTTAGAATTTTCAATATTTGTTATTTATTCAGTTAAACAAATGTGTCAAAAGCATTATACTTGCTTATTTATTGAGGAAAATGATCCAAAACTATATGATTGTTTGTAGAAAAGGTATCTGATTATCAATTCATTTGAAATGGAAATTGGACTCATTGTATCAGTCAATGGGATGACAATAAGGCATGAGTGCTACTTTATTTAAAGAACAGAAATTTGGGTATTCACTGTTAAAGCTTGATCTTCACTGGGAGATTTAGGAGTGTGTGTCACAAACAACGAAAATTTGTGAATATTAAAAATATTTTTGATATTGTTCATATGGACAAATGTTAAAAAACTATTTCCAAAGAATAGGAGTGTACCAGTCCACTATCAGACAGATGTATAAATGCAGGCCATTCAACATCACTATTACCCTTATCAGGAATAGTCAACCAATTGCAACAAGAGCAATGTATGTAACAGTCAGGGGAATCTCAAAGGTCTTAGGGAGAAGAAAATGAAGGCCTCTCTTGCATTGTAAACTGTAGAATACCGAAATATAATAGTGTGCGTGTCAGAGTTACAAGGTAAAAGCCGCTATCCCACCCAAAAAACATTGCTGCCTGTCTACAAAATGTGAGTAAGCCAGAGGCTATTAGAAGAATGTTCTGTGGATTATGAAACCAAAATAGAATATTTTGGCTTGAATGAAAAGCATGTTTCATGAAAGTAAATCTATAGGAGAAGAAGAGGCAGTCTGAGTTAAGAGAGTCTAGAATCAATTCCATCTCCACAGCTGCTCCAAGGTCAACCCCCCTTGGATTTTGTTATGTCTTATTTAGCGCTTATATTGTGCTGATCATTAGTTGACTAGATCTTTGTGTTTACTCTTAAGCAATGTCTTCTATCCTTTGCACCTGATAAATAGTTATTCCTGCATAAGAGGTTTATCTCATATGTGACAGAAGATGGTCGCTCTATCAAGGTTTCAGGCTGCTTTCTTTAGTCTGGATCAGGATGGCTTGCCATCATTATTGGTTCTATTAATTGGCATTTCAAATTCCCAGAGATTGGGGGAGGAGCTGCTGGCTGCTTGTGAAGGAAGCAGAGGGTGAGTAGAAAGGAGAAAGATAGCAGCCCACGTGCTTAACAGCGCGCAAATCATATAACTATAAACCAATAAGACCAATAAGACCTCTAGGGTAAGTGCTCCTGAGATTGTGATTTTATTTTATTTCAAAATGACCGGCTTAATTCAGTGTGATACTTGTTTTTCAGCTGTCTTTCGTAGTACTCTTTTCAAACTTGGATACTGTTCTCTTTGTAAAAAAATTACCAGTCTACATGGACAGATTACCTATCTAGAATCTCTAATCTGTGCTCTCCAAGCAGAAATTAGGTGCCCAATCCAGCCATCTATTGAGCTGCCGTGCTACCAGCCCCCACTATCACAAAGGTCCTACAGGTCAAGGGCAGTATGGACAACCGTGGGATCTGGCAGTATGAGAGCTGTAGACCATAAACCCAAAGCTTTCGCTGTGTCCCAGCATAACAGATACAGTGCCGTTGCTGACCTTAATAGGGACATGAAAGTGACAGGTCAAGGTAGTTGTGATAATGATAACTCAAGTAAACCAGGATTCATGGTCCTAGAAGAAGAACTTACTTTGGAAAGGAGAAAGTGTGAATCAGGTATTACGCACCAGTCACACAAGAAGAGCAAGGTATCCAAAAAGAGAAGGCACCTTCTGGTTGGGGACTCAATTGTAAGGGATGTAAATTTAGGAAAGGATACTGAGGTTTTGAAAGAGGTCAGGTGTCTACCAGGTGCTACTGCCAGCAGAGACAAGAAGCGTATTCTTAAGATAGTCAAGAATGCCAGCAAGGACTGTGATGCTGATGCTATTATACATCCTGGTACAAATGATCTATCCCAGAAGGATGTACTCTCTGTTCAGAAGGACTTCCAGAGCTTGGGGTATGAACTTAGTATTATGGGTTGTAGGCTTATCTTTTCAGAGGTTCTACCAGTATACGAAGAACAAAAAGGGAAAGGGCAGCATGTAGCAGAGTTTAATGTGTGGCTAAAGAAGTGGTGTAAAAGGGAAGGGTTTTGTTTTATTAGTCATGATGTCTGTAGCTGGTCCAATGAAAAACTGTAGAAAAGAGATGGTTTGTATCCATCAAAGAAAGGGACTGAGTTACTTGGCATTAAATTCACAGGTTTCCTGGATAAACATTTAAACTGAACAGCGGGGACAGAGAATTAATGGATTCAGAACATTTCTGTCCCCAGCAACCTAAAACTAATAAGGATACCAGTGCATGCAAAATAGATGTTTGTGCAGGTAAGATTATCAACCTTGATGCCAACCAAAACCAAGCATTTAATAGTGAGTGCCATACCATGTGCACTAATCAAACAGGTGGCAAGAAAGTAGGGACAGGCAGGCACAACACAGGTTATGTAGACAGTAAACACAGTGTCAGACATAAAGATCTCAAGTGCCTATATACAAATGCACAAAGTCTGGGGAACAAACAGGGTGAACTCGAACTATGAACACATGAAGGTAAATATGATATAGTTGGAATAACAGAAACTTGGTGGGATGAAACCCATGATTGGAACATACTGGTAGAAGGATACAAACTATTCAAAAAACCAGACCCCATAAAAGAGAAGGTGGAGTTGCACTGTATGTAAAGGACCACTATATTGCTACAGAAATGCATTAAACCAAAGATGAAAACCTCCTGGTATGCATATGGGTCAGTATAAAAGAAAAAAAGAATGACATGGCCATAGGTGTATATTATAGGCCACCCAATCAAGCAGAAAAAATGGATGTCCTTTTTGCCAGCCAACTAACAAACATATGCAGGAAACACACAACAATAGTAATGGGAGACTTCAATTATCCTGATATCAATTGGAAAATTAATTCTGCATCAAGTGAGAAATCAAATAAGTTCCTAACCAACCTAGCTGACAACTTTGTTGTCCAAAAGGTAGAGGGTGAAACTAGAGGAACAGCCATAATGGACTTAATTCTTACAAACAGAGAGGAAGTGATAGAGGGAGTTGAAACTGCAGGAACCTTGGGTGAAAGTGACTATGTCATATGAGAATTCAACATAACACAAACACAAGCAACAGAACATAATGACACTAGAGTCTTGGATTTTAAAAGAGCTGATTTCAATAAACTCAGAGAGAACTTGGGAAAATCCTAAAGGGGAAAACAACTCAAGAATCTTGGGAAACTCTAAAAAGTATGATCATAGAAGCCCAGACCAGCACAATACCACTGAGAAAGAAAAACAAGAAATCCAAGAAGAAACCAGCATGGCTGCACAAAGACCTCTCTGGCAAATTGAAAGAAAAAAAGGACAAGTACAAAAAAATGGAAGGAAGGACATACAGCTAAGGCAGAATATCAGCAGATAGCCAGAATCTGCAAAGATGAAGTCAGGATAGCAAAGGCTCAGAACAAACAAAGATTTGCAACAAAAGTCAAAGATAATTTAAAAAAAAAGTTTCTTCCAACATATAAATAACAAGAAAAAAAATCAAGGAAACAGTCGATCCACTAAAGAGAGAACATGGCAAGGAAGTAACAAGCAACACAGAGAAAGCAGAACTGCTTAACTCATTCTTTGCATCCATCTTCATGCAAAAAGAAACTATAGCTCAACCTACACAAAAACGTAACTAAAACACAGAGCAGAAATAAAAGTTAAAATAAGCAAAAAAAATAGTAAGAGAACACCTGTCTGATCTTGATGAAAACAAATAACCGGGGCCTGATGGATTACATCCCAGAGCTTTAAAGGAGCTGGCAGAGGTCATCTCAGAACCACTGCACCATATCTTTCAAAAATGGACTCGCAACTGGCTGGCAAACCATACTCAATGAGTGGTCCTTAATGAGACTAAGTCTACATGGAGGGAAGTAAGCAGTGGGGTGCTACAAGGTTCCATCTTGGGCCCAGTACTCTTCAATATCTTCATTAACGACTTAGATGAGGGAATAGAAAGGGAACTTACCAAATTTGCAGATGATACTAAGCTGGCAGGAATAGTTAACACCCAAGAAGATAAGCTCAAGATCCAGGTGGATCTTGACAGACTAGAACACTGGGCCATATCTAACAAAATGAAATTCAATGTAGAGAAAAGTAAAGTCCTACACTTAGGCAAGAAAAACCAAAAGTATACATATATCCTGGGTAAAACCAGGCTCAATAGCAGTAACTATGAGAGGGATCTTGGAGTTTTAGTGGACAACCAGCTAAATATGAGCCAGCAGTGTGCAACAACAGCAAAAAAGCTAATGCAATCCTAAATTGTATTAACAGAGGGATACAATCAAGATCAAGGGAAGTACTAATACCATTCTATAAAGCCTTAGTAAGACCACACCTAGAGTGCTGCATCCTGTTTTGTTCACCGCATTATAAAAAAGATGTTGAGACTCTAGAAAAAGTACAGAGAAGAGCAACCAAGATGATTAGAGGACTGGAGGCTAAAACATACAACGAACAGTTGCGGGAACTGGGCTTGGCTAGTCTAGTAAAGAGAAGGACTAGGGGAGATATGATAGTAGTCTTCCAATATTTGAGGGGCTGCCACAGGGACGAAAGGGTCATACTATTTTCTAAAGCGCCTGTAGGCGAGACAAGGAATAATGGATGGAAACTGAACAAGAAGAGATTTAACCTGGAATTAAGGAGAAACTTTCTGACAGAACAATCAATGAATGGAACAGCTTGCCCTCGGAAGTTGTCGGAGTGCCATCACTTGAGACTTTCAAGAAGAGATTGGATTGCCATTTGTCAGAAATGGTGTAGGGTCTCCCGTTTGGGCGGGAGGTAGGACTAGATGACCTACAAGGTCCCTTCCAACTCTGATTATCTGTTATCTGTTAATTCTTTAAAAAAACAAAACAAATTTTATTAATTTTCAAAGACAATACACAAACAAACAAAACATAAAACATAAAAACATAAAACATCTTTTCTGAAAGCTGCCTGATCCCGGGTTACATCTCTTCGTACAGACACAAATTCAAATTCATGTTCATTTTACATACCATTCCATATCTTATTACCATTTTCCATTTTCTATATAGCTTCTCGCCTCTTTTAACTTCCTTAATTTTATTTTATTTATCTCATCTCAGTTCAAATCATAATGCTTATTATTCTTTGTCTGTTTTTCCAGCTATCTATTTCTCTTTTCTCTTTAAACAAAACTTTTCCTGTACACTGATTGGAGTGTGACGCCTTTAACTCTTTCCCCTAAATTTATAATACTTAATATAATACATGACTTCCATTGGTATTCTGTTTAGTACGTTCTAAAATTACACATTATATTTTATAAAAAGAAAAAAAATAAGTATATAATATAATTAAACAACTATCAATGCCAACACAAATCTAATCATTAATATTAATATTCATTTATATCTTAAACATTTTACACGGTACTTTTCAGTTAAATATCATACTTTTATGGGAACACTTATACTTTCCATATACTTTCCATAGTTTTTCCCCCCCACATCACATATTTTAAATCATTGTATCATTAAAATGTTCCCATTTCCTCCTTCAATTCTCTCATTTATTTCATTGCCTTCTTTTCATTCACAGTTACACTAAATATTCTTTCCCATTTTGATCACATGTTGTTTCCAATTTTCTAACATTATTTCTAAGTACAAATATAAAAATACAATCTTATGTACCTTTGCAGAATCCCTTTTTCAATTAAATTTACCCATTATCTCTAAATGAGTCTTGTTTCTTTACATCTTGCTCCGCACCATTAAGGCTTCTCATCCCTTCCTTCCTCCCTTGCTTGTTCTTCTCCCTGCCCTTTTTACCCCCTTGTCTTTTCACCTCCCTTTTCTTCTTCTGCTTTCCCCCTTTCTGTTGTTTTCTAACATTGTATCCACTTTTCACCTGATTTTTCTCTTTTTTGGTTGTTTTTTCAAGTCTTAAAGTCCCCTGTTTCTTTTCCTCTTTCTCCCTTTCTTCCCCAAGTAAAGCTACTTGTTCATCAAAGATGGCTTCTTCTTTGTCCCAATCATCTTGTTGCGCAGTCAGTTTCTCATAAGTGCAAATCGCCATTTCTAAAAATTGAAAAAGAGTGCCAAGAGAGTCCTTCCCTTCTTGTTCTTCTTCTTTGTATTTTTTGTACTCAATTTTCAATTCATCCACAAGTGATGCCATTGTAGAAAGAAAAAGTTTTTCCAAAACAACCACCCAAGTGTTTTTAGTCAAAGTTTATTCCCAAAAGTCCCAAAGTCACCAAATAATCCAAATAAGCTGTTTCTTTTAGCACTTTCTTCTTTCTTCACTTTCTCTTTCTGGGGTTACTGTTTAGTTACAAAGTTCCAGTTAAAATATATCTTTTAGAAGTCTTGTTAATATTTAATAGTTCTTTGAAATTCTAGGCAATCTCCTCCTTACTTCCAAATCCTGGTCCGATTCTTTTCCTCTCCCTTCCCACTTACAGCAAAAAAAATTTTTTTTTAAATATTCAGAAATCCTTATCCCTTTAGCATTTAATTACCTATTAGTGCCAATGCGGGTTTTTCCAATTTCTCTTGCATTTCTATTCGCTGTCATGTTATGAAGGAGAGTGAAAAAAAAAAAAGAACTTTCCCTTTTAAATTCCATTCGCCACTTGTAAATCTCTGGAAACGATGTATCTTTGGCAAATTTTAGGTTCCAGGGTACTTTTGTTGTTGCTTTGTCCTGGTCAGCAAAAACACTTTCACTTCTTCTCAACTACTCCTGCACTTTCTTTTCCCAGCTGAGCGCTTCTATGTGGTGGCCATTTCTGACTGCCGCTCAGCTGCCTCTGGAAAAGGGGGCTTAGCCGACTAGAGAAGAGAGGTGCGATATCCCTCAACCCTGCCAGATCCCCCCTATCTTCGCCACCTTCTACAGAGGTGGCTAGCCCTGAAGCCGGGTGGCTCAGGGTACTCCGGCAGTAAACACAGGCAGAAACCGTGCACAGTCACGGATTCCTGCCTGCCCCGAAGCGCTACAGACCGGAAGTCTCCTGTTATCTGTCAGAAATGGTGTAGGGTCTCCCGTTTGGGAGGGAGGTTGGACTAGATGACCTACAAGGTCCCTTCCAACTCTGATTATCTGTTATCTGTTAATTCTTAATTGTATGTAAATTATACAGGAAAATGGCAGAGTATCTGTCCTTAAACTAAAGATCCAGAGAAAGTGGGTAATGCAGCAAGACAATGACCCAAAACACATGTGGTAGAATCAAAGAACGTTAAAGCAGAAGTTAAAGTTAAAATGTTTTGGAATGGCCAAGTCAAAGTCCTGATCATAATCTTACAGAAATGAAATGTGCAGTTCATATAAGGAAGCCCACCAGTATCTGATTTGAAGCTGATTTGGGAAGGAGGAATGAGTTTAAATTTCTCCAAGTCAATGTGCAAGATTGATCATCACTTATCAGAAATAATTGCAGTTATTGCTTCCCAAAAGGGTATCCCAGTTACTGACAGCAAAGGTTCATGTACTTTTGCCACACATAAATCAATAGCTTTGGATGATTGTTCTCAAATCAATGAACAACAGTTTTTGACTCATTTGTTTAATTTTAATTTATATAGTTTAGCACAATATTGGAAATTCAAAAGGATTTAGAAACTTTTAAATACCACTATATATAACCAAAAATATATCAGCAAGATTTAGCATCTTAGCTGTCTGTTATTTTACATGCTTCAACTGACAAGTTGCTATTCTAAAATGCAAGTAAGTATACAAGCACGGGATTATTTTAACTGAAATATGGTATCTGGTTAGCATTTAGAAACATTGGTATATAGAAATATTGCTATTGTATCACCTATGTTTATTAACCTGGAAAAAACTTCATCATACAATCTGTAGTATGAGTTTTTAAATAGGGAATATAGCAAAATATTACTCAAAACAGAAACCATTTCATGCCAATTAAAGGAAAGTAACCAGAAAGATATACTCATCTTTTCCATACATCTGTGTATTTATTTAGAGAGCAAGGAAAGAGATATACATCTCCAAGAAATACTTATGTCAAGAGGTGAAACCACACCTGTCATTTAATGCCTTCTGCTATATTATATTCTACATGTCACATATATGCTAAATGGTGGGTTAATTCAATAATCACAAATCAACTATCTCAAATAGTGGGGTAAGATTATTATCACATAATAAATGGTGATGAAATTCTTTCAGTTACCCTTTCTGTATATGGTAGTAACCGTGCTCAGTACCATTTAAATAGAGGACTGATGTGCTTAAATGTTTTGCTTTCATATAGTAAACTATATTCAGGTTTTCCCTCTGCATTGTTTTTAAAGCAACACTTAATAATTATCCTATGCAATTATATAAAACAAATATGACCTAAACAATTTCATCATGTATTGCATAAATATATATCTGCACTGATGGAGTCACTGAAGCAGTTGGTGTGAGCTTAAATGGACTCCGGGAAATGGTAGTGTACAAGGAAGACCTGGAGGAATGTTGTCCATGGCGTCGCGATGGGTCAGACACAACTTCACGACTAACAGCAACAACATAACTGCTCAGAACTGACCATCAAGCTACTTTTAGATATGCTGAACTAGAAGAAAATATTTTCTTCCAAAACAGAGTGTGTATCATGACCTGTAAAATATATGTTCCAGTGCTAATATTCAAACTGACATTGTTTTCTGAAATTTAATTTCACAGTATTGGCTCACCCAAGAACTGCAATTGTGCAAATATTTATTTGGTAACATACTTCACTGAACTCAGGAATTTCAATTTTCCCAGGTCAAAATGTATTACACAACGGAATTTCATATTAAGTAAGATTATTTTAGAAATTGTAAGGAGCATGTGTGACAGTGCTTTGTTATTTATATACTTATTAAAACAAAAACATGTATTTGACTCTGTTTAAATATATACTGTATGTTTAGCTTCTTTCTAAAGTTTGATTTCAAAGGAAAAAATATTTTATTTGCCATTTTACATCACTATGTTAGTTATAAAAAAGCAAAGGAATATCTGTGCATATAAAATTTTGAATGATTTAAGTAATCAACAATTTTTTTTTACTTCCCAATTTGAAATATCTGGATCATTGTCATTTTACTCTGTAAATTACCAGTATGCACTATGGAATAGCGTTAGGAAAGAATAATGCATTTTTAAATAATTCAGCTGTATTAGTTCTCAGTATTTATTCTTGCTTTTCAAAAGACCATTTTTATCTCTTATATATTACTATAAACACAAACAACAGATTTACAAGTCAGGTTTTCACAATTCATCCCTATTCTTCCATTATTTGATGTGAAGATTAAAAAGGATTATGTCACCATTTAAAATAGCATCAAGACAATATGTTCAAGCAAGCACCAGGAGGCAGAGTTGTAAAAGAAAATTATGGGAATAATATGTTGCATCATCTTTGCAAATAGGTAGTCATAGTTCCTGTTGTCCCATTACTAGATTCTGGGAAATATGAGACAGTCATGAAAAACATTCCAATCGTAAAATTTGTTGTACGATGTAAATTCAGCCAGTTATTTCATATCAACAATTTTCATCTGAATCCAGGTAAATTTCTACAATGATCTAAAAAATTGTATTAAATTTTTCTATGTTGTTCCATCAGGCGAGTATCTTGAAAATCCTAATAGCTTGATCTTCTAACTTCTAAATGACACTCCAAAAGAGAAACAAGTCCATTTCTTTAAATGGTTGTTTCTATCCCATTATGGTTGTTGTAGTCCCCACATACTAATTCTAGATATTTGTGAGCTGAAGTTTAAAGCTAAGCAAGAATTGCATGGATTCCCTGTTTTTATGATTTAATGTAAGTTATGTTCATTTATGCAATAATTACAAAAAGTGCAGGTAATCTTTTTCTGTTGTTCCATTATATGAAATTCTACAGTTGTGCTCATAAGTTTACATACCCTGGCAGAATTTATGATTTCTTGGCCATTTTTCAAAGAATATGAATGATAGATAACACAATTTTTTTCTTCACTTATGGTTAGTGTATGGCTGAAGCCATTTATTATCAATCAACTGTGGGTACTCTTTTTAAATCATAATGACAACAGAAACTACCCAAATGACCCTGATCAAAAGTTTACATACCCTGGTGATTTTGGTCTGATAACATGCACATAGGTTGGCACAAAGGGATTTGAATAGAATAGAATAGAATAGAATAGAATAGAATAGAATAGAATAGAATAGAATACTTTTATTGGTCAAGTGTGATTGGACACACAAGGACACACCAATTGTCTTGGTGTAAATACTCTCAGTATACATAAAGAAAAGATACATTTGTTAAGAATCAAGAATCATAACGTACAACACTTAATGATAGTCATAGGGTACAATCAACAATCAAATCATACTAGGAAACAGTCAATATAAATTAAGGATACAAGCGACAAGTTACAGCCCTACAATCAAAAGTGGGAGGGGATGGGTGATAAGGAGTGATGAGAAGATTAACAGTAAGAGTAGTGCACACTTTGTAAATAGTTGAACAGTGTTGAGGGAATTATTTGTTTAGCAGAGTGATGGCTTTTGAGGAAAAACTTGTGTCTAGTTGTTCTGATGTGCAGTGCTCTATAGCACCGTTTTGAGGGAAGGAGTTGAAACAGTTTGTGTCCGGGATGTGAGGGGTCTGTAAATATTTTCACAGCCCTCTTTTTGACTCGTGCAGTATACCGGTCCTCGACTGAAGGCAGGTGGGTAGTAATTGTTTTTTCTGCAGTCCTAATTATCCGCTGAAGTCTGTCTGTCCTGTTGGGTTGCAGAACCAAACCAGACAGTTATAGAGGTGCAGATGATAGAGTCAGTAATTACTCTGTAGAACTGTATCAGCAGCTCCTTGGGCAGTTTGAGCTTTCTGAGTTGGCACAGAAAGAACATTCTTTGTTGTGCTTTTTTGATGATGTTTTTGATGTTAGGTGTCCATTTTAGGTCATGTGATATAGTAGAACCTAGAAATTTGAAGGTCTCTACCGTTGATACTGTGTTGTCTAATATTGTAAGAGGTGGTAGTATGGGAGGGTTTCTTCTAAAGTCTACCACCATTTCTACAGTTTTGAGTGTGTTCAGTTCAAGATTGTTCTGATTACACCATGAGGCAAGTTGTATAACCTGTCTGTATGCAGATTCGTCGTTGTCTCGAATGAGACCAATCACTGTTGTGTCATCACCAAACTTCAGTATTTTAACAGATGGATTGTTTGAGATGCAGTCATTGGTATATAGGAAGAAGAGAAGTGGAGATAGCACACAACCTTGGGGGCCCCTTGCTGATTGTACAGGTATTGGATGTGATTCTTACTAGCTTCACCTGCTGCTTCCTGTCTGTTAGGAAGCTTATGATCCACTTACAAGTGTGTTCAGGTACTGCTAGTTGGTTTAATTTACTTAGAAGTGTGTCTGGTATGATGGTATTGAATGCTGAACTGAAGTCTACAAAGATGACCCTTGCATAGGTATTTGGAGATTCAAGGTGTTGTAGGATGTAGTGCAGAGCCATGTAAACAGCAGCATCTGTCGATTTATTTGCTCGGTATGCAAACTGCATGGGATCTAACAGCGGATCCATGATGATTTTCAGGTGGGACAGCACAAGCCTTTCAAAGATTTTCATAACTACAGATGTTAGAGCAACTGGTCTGTAGTCATTCAGTTCCTTGATGGAGGGCTTCTTTGGCACTGGGATGATGGTAGAATGTTTGAAGCAGGAAGGAACATAGCACATCTCTAGTGTCTATTGAAGATTCCGGTGAAGATGGGGGCCAATTGGTCAGCACAGACTTTTAAACAAGAAGAGTTATCTTGTCTGGCCCTGGTGCTTTTCCTGGCTTTTGTCTGTGAAATAGATCTTGCACTTCTTTTTCTGTGATCACCAGAGGTTGTGAGCCCAATGGATTGGGGCCAGTTGTAGGAGGCTTGGCTGTTGTTGGTGTGTTTGAGATGTGGGTTGTGGAGATAGGTGGCTGTAGTTTCTTTTCAAACCTGCAGTAAAACACATTCAGATCATCTGCTAGTTGTTGATTTCCTTCTGCCTGGGAAGGAGGTTTGCCGAAGCCAGTGATGTTTTTAAGAGTTCTCCACATGTTTGCTGGTTCATTTGTTGAGAACTGATTCCTTAACTTTTCAGAGTAGCTTCTTTTTGCTGCTCTGATCTCTCTTGTTAATATGTTTCTAGCCTGATTGTATAGCATTCTGTCACCTTTTCTGTAGGCTTCCTCTTTGGAACGACGCAGCTGCTTAAGTTTAGCTGTGAACCAAGGTTTATTGTTACTATATATTTTCAGGGTCCTTGCTGGTACACATAAGTCTTTGCAGAAGCTAACGTATGATGTTACAGTATCTGTGAGCTCATCTAGGTCTGCAGATGCATCTTCAAAAACATTCCAATCAGTGCAATCAAGGCAGGCCTGGAGTTTCAGCTTTGCCTCATCTGACCAAATCTTCACAGATTTAATTGTTGGTTTAATGGTTTTAAGTCTTTGTCTGAAGGCAGGTACAAAGTGAAGCATGCAATGGTCAGAGTGTCCCACAACTGCTCATGGTAAAGACCTATAAGCATCTTTTACTGTTGTGTAGCAGTGATCTCAAGTATTTTTGCCTCTGGTGGGACAATTTACATGCTGGAAATATTTTGCGAGCTCTTTCCTTAAATTTGCTTGATTGAAATCTCCTAAAATGATGGGAAGGAAACCTGGGTGTTTGGCTTCAGCCTCCATAATTTGATCAGCAAGAGTTTGTAATGCCTTAATCTAATAAGTGAGTAGAATAACCTCTCTTTTATACACTTCAGGTTCTTTGATTTGTAGGTGTGAATCTTTGAAGACTTTGATTTGTGTGTGTTGAATTCCTGTCTCTTTGGGATCTCTTCCTGGGATCTTTAACAGAGTGGCCCCCAACCTTTTTTGTGCCATAACCCGGTACTGGCATCACAAAATGATCTGCGGCCCGGTACTGGCATCAGCACGCATGATAAGGCAAGGCGAACCGAGCGACTGGCCAGCCAGCCGTCCCCCACTTCTCCCCACCACCTTCAACTCCTCCTTTGTACCTTGTTTGTGCTTTTTGTGCTTTCTTAATCTCCTCCGCCATCGGGACGGCTCTTCATTTGAAGCTGCCCCTCCCTTCGATGAAACTAAGGTGCGAGGATTCTTTCAGGACCCAAATGCCACTTTCCAACTAGAAAAGCTCACCCAGAAGCACTTTCTCATCGAAACAGGCATGATATTCCCCTCTGAAAAAAATAAGAAAAGTAGCCAGGGGTGCAGGGGTTGCCTAAGCACCTGCTAAGCATCTGATCAGTTCCCCTCCCTGACCTCAACTAACACCCCCCCTTTCTCTCTTTCCTCTCCCCCCCACTTCCCCTCCAGGTCTTCCCCAGCAACCCCTCCCTGCACGGAAGCCTCAGCTGGTGCTTTCGGGCTCTTCCTCGCCCCCCTGTATGAGATCCTCTGAGCTGCGGGCTAAAGGCGGCAGGGCTCCTCCGGGCTGATTGCGCAGGCACCTGGAAGCTGGGGGCAGGCATGATATTCCCCTCTGAAAAAAAATCAAAGATGGCCAAAAGAGACCCCACGCCGTGCGCCAAGAAATCGCACACACAACACTAATGCTACACACCCTTTCCAGCCGGTCAGGTGTGGATCAGCTCCGGAGCTGGGCAGCCGCTTCCTTGGTGGCGGGGCCAAGGCGGCCACCCAGGGAGCATCCGCTGCTTTCCCTCGCCAGGGCATGGGGTGTTGCCCTGCGCCGTGTGGCCCCCGCCTGGCAGCGCACTTCTCGGCACGAGGCAGCCGGGTTGCCCAGGGAACCCGGCCAGCCAGGTGAGGGAAAGGCAGTGAGGGTCCTGCCAGGCTGGGGCGGAAAACTCGCTTGGCAAGGGGCTGGGGAAGCCTACGAGCAGAGGACCAAGCACGCTGGGAGGCAGAGCTTCGTCCAAGGCCATCAGACGGAGAGACAGCTGGTCTGTGGCTGCCCAGCTCCCTTTTCCTACCACTCAGCGGCCTCCACTCGCACTGTCTGGGCTCTGCTCAGGCGTCTGGCTGGGGCTGTCAGGAGTTGCTACCACCGGCGCAGCTCCAGTCCTGCGTTGCCTCGGGAAGGGAAAGGCAAAACTGGGAGCCGCTGCACCTGAGCTTCCAGTGCCGCTGCTGCCATTGCAAAGTGCCACCGTGGCTCTTTCTTTTTGCCTTTCCCTTCCCGAGGCAATGCGGGACTGGAGCTGCGTGGAGCCATGCCGGGCAGTAGCAACTCCTGACTCAGGGGGCCTCCAAGGGGGGGGGAAGGAGGAAGAGAAGGGGGGGGAAAGGGTGGGGCGGGGTAGATTCCCCCCCAAAATCGGAATAACGAAGAATATCATGCCTGTCGAAACAAGATGGCGGCGCCCAGCAAACCGGCGGCCCAGTAGAAAATGATCCATGGACCGGTACCAGTCTGGGGCCCAGTGGTTGGGGACCCCTGCTTTAACAGATTTCACAGATAATCAGAGTTGGAAGGGACCTTGTAGGCCATCTAGTCCAACCCCCGCCCAAGCAGGAGACCCTACACCATTTCTGACAAATGGCAATCCAATCTCTTCTTGAAAGTCTCAAGTGATGGTGCTCCCACAACTTCCAAGGGCAACTTCTGTTCCATTGGTTGATTGTTCTCACTGTCAGAAAGTTTCTCCTTATTTCCAGGTTAAATCTCTCCTTGTTCCAGTTTCCATCCATTATTCCTTGTCTGGCCTACAGGCGCTTTAGAAAATAGCTTGACCCCTTCCTCCCTGTGGAAAATAGCTTGACCCCTTCCTCCCCCTCAAACATTGGAAGACTGCTATCATGTCTCCCCTGGTCCTTCTCTTTACTAGACTAGCCAAGCCCAGTTCCTGCAACCGTTCGTTGTATGTTTTAGCCTCCAGTCCTCTAATCATCTTGGTTGCTCTTCTCTGTACTTTTTCTAGAGTCTCAACATCTTTTTTATAATGTAGTGAACAAAACTGGATGCAGTACTCTAGGTGTGGTCTTACTAATGCTTTATAGGGTGGTATTAGTACTTCCCTTGATCTTGATTGTAGCCTTCTGTTAATACAATTTAGGATTGCATTAGCTTTTTTGGCTGCTGTTGCATACTGCTGGCTCATATTTAGCTGGTTGTCCACTAAGATTCCAAGATCCCTCTCACAGGTACTGCTATTGAGCTCAATTTCACCCAGTCTATATGTGTACTTTTGGTTTTTCTTGCCTAAGTGTAGGACTTTACTTTTCTCAACATTGAATTACATTTTGTTAGATATGGCCCAGTGTTCTAGTTTGTCAAGATCCATCTGGATCTTGAGCTTATCTTCTTGGGTGTTAACTATTCCTGCCAGCTTAGTATCATCTGCAAATTTGGTAAGTTCCCTTTCTATTCCCTCATCTAAGTCATTAATTAAGATATTGAAGAGTACTGGGCCTAAGATGGAACCTTGTGGCACCCCACTGCTTACTTCCCTCCATGTAGACTTAGACTCATTAAGGACCACTCATTGAGTATGGTTTGCCAGTCAGTTGCGAGCCCATTTTTGAAAGATATGGTGCAGTGGTTCTGAGATGACCTCTGCCAGCTCCTTTAAAGCTCTGGGATGTAATCCATCAGGCCCCGGTTATTTGTTTTCATCAAGATCAGACAGGTGTTTTCTTACTATTTGTTTGCTTATTTTAACTTTTATTTCTGGTCTGTCTTTTACAGTTATGTTTTTGTGTGGGTTGAGCTATAGTTTCTTTTTGCGTGAAGATGGATGCAAAGAATGAGTTAAGCTTTCTGCTTTCTCTCTGTTGCCTGTTACTTCCTTACCATCTTCTCTAGTGGATCGACTGTTTCCTTGATTTTTTTTCTTGTTATTTATATGTTGGAAGAAACTTTTTTTTATTATCTTTGACTTTTGTTGCAAATCTTTGTTTGTTCTGAGCCTTTGCTATCCTGACTTCATCTTTGCAGATTCTGGCTATCTGCTGATATTCTTCCTTAGTTGTATATCCTTCTTTCCATTTTTTTTCTACTTGTCCTTTTTTTTCTTTCAATTTGCCAGAGAGATCTTTGTGCAGCCATGCTGGTTTCTTCTTGGATTTCTTGTTTTTCTTTCTCAGTGGTATTGTGCTGGTCTGGGCTTCTATGATCATACTTTTTAAAGTTTCCCAAGATTCTTGAGTTGTTTTCCCCTTTAGGATTTTCATCCATGGAATCTTTCCCAAGTTCTCTCTGAGTTTATTGAAATCAGCTCTTTTAAAATCCAAGACTCTAGTGTCATTATGTTCTGTTGCTTGTGTTTGTGTTATGTTGAATTCTCATATGACATGGTCACTCTCATCCAAGGTTCCTGCAGTTTCAATTCCCTCTACCACTTCTTCTCTGTTTGTAAGAATTAAGTCCAGTATGGTTGTCCCTCTAGTTTCACCCTCTACCTTTTGGACAACAGAGTTGTCAGCTAGGTTGGTTAGGAACTTATTTGATTTCTCACTTGATGCAGAATTAGTTTTCCGATTGATATCAGGATAATTGAAGTCTCCCATTACTATTGTTGTGTGTTTGCTGCATATGTTTGTTAGTTGGCTGGCAAAAAGGACATCTATATTTTCTGCTTGATTGGATGGCCTATAATATACACCTATGGCCATGTCATTCTTTTTTTCTTTTATACTGACCCATATGCATACCAGGAGGTTTTCATCTTTGGTTTCATGCATTTCTGTAGCAATATAGTGGTCCTTTACATACAGTGCAACTCCAGCTCCTCTTTTATGGGGTCTGTTGTTGTTGTTTTTTTGAATAGTTCGTATCCTTCTACCAGTATGTTCCAATCATGGGTTTCATCCCACCAAGTTTCTGTTATTCCAACTATATCATATTTACCTTCATGTACTCGTAGTTCGAGTTCACCCTGTTTGTTCCCCAGACTTTGTGCATTTGTATATAGGCACTTGAGATTTTTATGTCTGACACTGTGTTTACTGTCTACATAACCTGTGTTGTGCCTGCCTGTCCCTACTTTCTTGCCACCTGTTTGATTAGTGCACATGGTATGGCACTCACTATTAAATGCTTGGTTTTGGTTGGCATCAAGGTTGATAATCTTACCTGCACAAACATCTATTTTGCATGCACTGGTATCCTTATTAGTTTTAGGTTGCTGGGGACAGAAATGTTCTGAATCCATTAATTCTCTGTCCCCGCTGTTCAGTTTAAATGTTTATCCAGGAAACCTGTGAATTTAATGCCAAGTAACTCAGTCCCTTTCTTTGATGGATGCAAACCATCTCTTTTGTACAGTTTTTCATTGGACCAGCTGCAGACATCATGACTAATAAAACCAAAGCCTTCCCTTTTACACCACTCCTTTAGCCACACATTAAACTCTGCTACACGCTGCCCTTTCCCTTTTTGTTTCATGCATACTGGTATACTGGTTCCTTGTATACTGGTTTTATGGTCCTGATCCTTTGTAGTTGCTTGTTTGCTATCATGTTTCCTTCCTGCCATGCCTTTTGGTTTGCTTTTCACAAGTTTTTATAACTTGCCATCTATTTGATTTCTATGGGAAAGGATCTTAGCTAGTTTGTAGGGTTTTTTCTCTGTATGTCATGCCTGTAATTTTCTCCTTCCTTTGTTGTGAAAAGTAAACTGGCTCCAGCTATTTTAATAGCCCCACTTGACAAAGGGTGGGGGCTGTTTCCCTAGAAGAGGGGGGAATCGTAACTTCCAACATATGCTATGTAGTTCTTAAGGGATTATTATTATTAATTTTCTAGGTAATAAATGTTAAATATTTATTGGGATTTAAAGGGGAGATAATTAATGAATATGTAAACTATAGGGGTGGCACACTAAAATTAGTTATTGGGGGGATTTATTTTCTCTAAATGTTTGTATTAATTTAGAATTTGTGAACTGATGAAATAAGAATATGCGATGATATTGCGAATTTGACAGTTAAAAGTACTAAAGTATACTGATTGTGAAGATATGAGAATTATTTGTGATTTAAATAAGAGAAAACCATTTGGAAAAATATAATAGAAAATATGTAAAGTATTGATAAGATAGGAAGTTGAATGTGAAAGATGAATATAATAACCATGGTCATATTTGTATGTAAATGTGGAAACCTGGAATCATGCTGTTCACTAAAAAGAGATGTTTTTAAAATGTGGAAAACTGAAATAAAACTTGTTTTTTTAAAAAAGGATGTCCTGCACTGAAACCTTCATGGTCAATTTCTTTCCTTTGATGTTGCTGCCAACTATTTGCAAACTCAAGATGTGACAGGAAAGAGCAAAGCCTATAAACCAGTTTTATGATTTTTTAACTGTTCACAAATTTATTATTTAAAAGAGAGAGATTAATATTTTCAAACAGCATTTCTACTTATGGGTTTTGTTTTGTTTTTTGCTTTGTCATTTAAATTATATTATGGAAAAGAATGAAGTGATAGTGTTAGGGCCAATTCTCCCAGTTAAATATGTGAGAGAATTGCATGAGATAACTTAATAAATAATGGAATTTAAACCATGTCATTCTTTCAACCTGATGCCTTCTATGGCTCTTTCTCACACATGGTCATACAGTATTTAAAGGACATTTGAGCCTATTATGTAAATGTTAATATAAAATAGGGGAAAATGGCTATTTTTAAATCATAAGTAGATGTGAGCTAAAACATGGCCCGTGTGCTTGTGAAAATATTTATTTATTTATATTTTTGTCAATTGCTTACAAATAATAGGTATAAGTAAAAACATAGTTATGAATACATGGATACATATAAGAAAAATAAATAAAATAAAATAAACAATAGGACAGGGACGGTAGGCACGTTGGTGCACTTATGCATGCCCCCTACAGACCTCTTAGGAAAGGGATGAGGTCAATAGTAGACAGTCTAAGGTTAAAGTTTTGGGGGTTTGGGGAAGAAACCACAGAGTCAGGTAGAGTATTCGAGACATTGACCACCCTGTTGCTGAAGTCGTATTTCCTGCGATCAAGTTTGGTGCAATTAACTTTGAGTTTGTATCTATTGTTTGCTCTCATGTTGTTATGGTTGAAGCTGAAGTATTCATTGACAGGTAGGACATTGCAATGTATGATTTTATATACTATACTTAGAAGGTGACATAGTTCTAGGTTTTATAAGTCTAGAATTTCAAGTCTGGTAGCATAAGGTATTCTGCAACGAGTAGAGGAGTGGAGAACTCTTCTTGTGAAATATCTCTGGACTTTCTCAACTGTGTTAATATCAGATACGTAATGTGGTTTCCAGACTGATGAGCTGTATTCGAGTATTGAGTCTAGAAAATGTTTTGTATGCTCTAGTTATTAGTACAATATTACCAGAGAAAAAGCTACGTAAGATTAAGTTAACAATTCTTAATGCCTTTTTGGTTATGTAGTTAAAGTGGGCTCTAGCACTTAGATCATTAGAGATGAGTACTCCAAGATCCTTGACAGAGTTTGAATCCTCAACAAGGTCTTGACTATTCAGCCTGTATTTTATTTTCTGATATATTTTTTTGCCAATATGTAGGACAGAGCATTTATTTGTTGAGATTTGAAGTTGCCATTTGTTTGACCATTCTGATACATAGTCAAGGTCTTTTTGAAGGGTAGCAGTATTGTAAGGTTATAGTAAGGTTAAGAAAAAATGTGGCAGTTTCTTAACGGCTGCATGTAATTTTTATCTGTGAAAAATCAGCAGTGAGTTTTCAGTGCCCACTGAACATTAAATATCTTTTGTAAACATTATTGTATTCTTTACTAGTTTAGGAAACCTTTTGTCTATCTCATTATGTTTGTAGAACCAGTACGGAGGGCAGAGTAATATATACAACTAACTTTAAATTAATAAAGTTAGTTTAAATTAGATATTTAATTTAGATAAACTAGTATCTGCCTCTATGGAAGCCTTATTTCAGTGTGTATAAATGTGCTTCTGCAATTTTGTCAAAGGTGTATATTCCAGTATACAACTGAGACTGAATTAAATGACAAACATTCCACTCAAGTTATGCACACAAGAACAATGTACATGTTACTTTTTCACACTTTCAAAAGTGTGCTTGAACTTGAAATCTTATTTTGAAGAAAAGAATTATGGAAGTTTTAATTTAAAACATTCTTATCCTACAAACTAAAGTACCTTTCCAAAAATCTAATTCATTTTTAGATTTAGTTTGTTGGGTTTTTTTTTTTTGCTATCTTTCGCATGGAAGTAATCCACTACTATCCTTTCTGGAAGGCTATAAGCTTTCAAATTATTTTCCATCTCCTCTCTCTATATGTTCTAACAACTTTAGAACTGAATATCACTTTCTAACAAATGTCCCTTTTCAGTAGGTCTATCAGCCACTAAAGTCTTCTCTGCTTGCCTTTCACTCCTTTCCAGTTCTACCCTCTCTTTCCTCTTTGTGTCTCTCCAAAGTTGCTCTTCTTTCTCTTTTAATTAACCAAAGCCTTTCTTTTTGCTGTTGCCTTAACATTTCTGTAATTATATTGGCCCAGCACCAATTCTGGCTGGTCTACCTATAGCTTTGGTTTAACCACAGATCTAGGGTGGATATCTGTCTCTACCAAAGTTATAGTCCCTTAATGGAAATCTCTCGCTTCTGCCTTTCCCATGTCTATTTTTTTTTTTTAGTAGGCTCTGGTAAAAGAAAGATGTCAGCCAATTCCTATAAAGACACAGGCCTACTTGGGGCCTGCTTACCTCCAACTTTGCTCTCCGAGGCAGCAGCTGCTTCTCTCCGCTGCTGCTCTTCCTGGGAGAGCAGACTGCAATTTAGCAGCTGTCAACCACTGCTTTGGGTTCTCTAAGTCCCACCCAGAAAGTGCTGTGGCACAAAGAAGCAGCAGCTGTGTTGAATGCTGTTTCTCTCAGCCACAGCACTCAAAGACCGCCCTCGGTGTCAGTGCTGGTGAGGTGAGCTGTTTTTAGCTCAATATGCGTGGCAATCCACTCTGCCGTGCAAATCAGCTGAACTAAAAAACAAGGGAATTTAGCCTTAGGGCAAGAAAGAGTGAGGACAGGTGGACGGGGCCAGCCAGAGGTTGTATTTGCTGGTTCTCTGAACTACTCAAAATTTTCATTACTGGTACACCTGAATTGGTCCAAACTGGCTGAATACCATTTCTGATCTCTAGTGATTTATTAAAGATTCAGGTGAAGATGGGGGCCAGTTGGTCAGCACAAGCTTTTAAGCAGGAAGGAGTTATCTTGTCTGGGCCTGATGCTTTTCCTGGCTTTTAATGTAGCTTAGTCTGTGAAAAAATGTTGAAAAAGACAGAGACAAACATTACATGTTTTTTTTTCAGAAAAACTTCATGATTGTAGCTTTTTTTTTTTTTGCATGTTGACTAATTTTATGACATTATGGCTTTGACAAGGATAAAATCTAGAAGAACAATTTGTATCTCAAATAAATTGGATAAAAATTTAAATGTTTTTATCATTTTATTATTGTTTTTATGTTCTCCCCCTCAGATGTTGGAAATGGGAAATTTGTTATTTTTCAAGTTTCTTTGTCTTATTTACAGTTGAGCCACTATAACCTGAATAACAACTAGACACAACAATTTGCAATTTTCAAAACTCTCTGAAGGTTTTTCATAAAAGAAGCTGTATTTATTTTGGTTTTTAAATGAAAACTTTGAATTTCCACTAGCAAACTATAGTAGAAAGTACTATATTTTTATTGTTAATAATATTAGTATATTTACTATACTTACATTACTATATTTACATTGATATTCTCTCCTTTCTCCAACCATGTGAAACTATTATGATAACTGTTCCATTTTGGTTTTTCAGACAATTAAATTCTGGTATGGCTTTAAATACCAAACAGGAAGGAAATATTTTCACATAGCTTCCTAGTCATCAATTTAGTTCTGAACTAGGTCTAAGTTTGCAGGTCAAAGAGCCAGTTAACTCCAGCTGAACTACTAATAAAGTACAATTAAAAGAAGGAATTAAGCCATAAAATTGTTCATCCTGCAGATGAAAGAGAGAACTTTTTTTAGTACCTATTATCATTGTTTTGTCATGGAAATTTGGTTGTAAGAAATCTTGTAAATGGCTATTTCACTTTTATTTTAAGGAGATATGCTTTTAGACACAGTCTGGTTAAAGCAGGTTTTAAAGTGCCAGACAAACTTATTCTGTTTTATAAAATTAATGAATGCAATGTGCAGAGTTATCCTAGGTTAGGTTTTCTTTAGATGGCTTGCTTTGGAGATCAGTTTTGAACTACTACTTTCTTGAAATAGGTTCATTGTTGAAATAGCAATCCCACATGGATTATATTAGAAAGCAAGATAAATTATACAAAATAAATTATACAGAATAATGTATATGTACTATTATTTATTCAGTTATAATCAAACTGTCTATTTTCTCTGGTTATTCTAAACATATTGCTAGATACTACTTTATGTATTCTATACACATACATTATAGAAATCCATGCTGCCAAGTATATTAGGGCTATTATTCAATAATTTTCAGCCAGAAAGCATCAGTAGCTTATGATGCTATGATAGTATAAATTACTATTACCATCTTGTGATAAATTCACCTTATTATTTGTCTGAAATTTCTATCTATAGCTATTCATAATTGCTTTTAAAAATATTAACCAGAGCCATTGCATAGGGTTAAACAATAAGCAAGCACTATGGAAATTACATTTATTAAAACAATAATAAATCACACAGTAATAAAATACACCAATAGGAAAGCACCATATAAACACAACTGACAGGCAGTCCAACGCACATATTCCAGTAGAGAAATTCCCTGAAGATGGGCTCCAGCATGAGTCCGAAAGCTCAGAAGAATAAATCACTAGTCCCAGTGATTGACCCAAATTCGATTTCACAATAAGAAATCATTTTTGCACTTTTATGTTTACTCATCCTAAATAGATAACTCACCTGCAAATTCTTTAACTCTTATGTTTATATGCTAAGAGTTGTTTACTGTGAGCCATGCATAATATTATAATCTACATGCTAAATAACAAATGATACAACAAACTTTATATTTTAATTTTCAGGAAGACAAAAAAAAAATTCATATATTTCTTAATTCTTTCTGTTTAAGTGTACCAAGTAAAGGGGTAAGAGCCATTAATTGTAGAATCTAATTGGTTAAATTTTCCTGCTCGTGGTCTTTTTAGTCTTATACAGCCTATTTCTGATTTCAGCCTGATGAAAATTTCAGTTTATCCACTGCACGTATGAATCAGTTAGTACAAAATTTATATTGCATTTAATTGAATAGTTGGTCATGATTTTCAAGTAGCCAATCCATTTTACAAAAAGGAAGATATTTCCATATGGGGAAAAAAACTAACAATAAGATCCATTTAGTTTGCTGTACTGCTTAACAACATCATCCCAATTAGTCCGCCTGCAGCATAAAGGCTGATAGGAGTCATGATACTGTACCAAGTGATATGATACTAAATATTGTATCAAAATGTAAATTTAATTTCATATTATTTGTAACATAACATTCACATAATATTACAACACAGAATCTAACTCACAACGCTTAAAACAATAACTCCAACCACAGAAAATCATATATGTAGTAACAGAGATCAGCTAACTCCTAATAAATGGCATATCCATACAGTCCCCTTGGCTATCACAAGAATGATCCACATGCAGAGGAAGCGGTCCAAGTCTCTGGGCCATAAATATTATTTCTTTCATATCCCAACTCCAGATTCTGCATTTAGGCAATAAGACATATTAATAGAAGAGGCCTGGAATGACATGTTCTATGGGGTGTCAAACACAAGACACGCAGGACAATTCTGGCCTGCGATGTGATTGGATCCAGCCCGCGGGGGCCATCCTAGAAAAGGTAAGGAGCTAGCCTGTGTCGCTTCGGCCCGGTCTACCCAGTATGAAGAGGAAACATGCCAGCAATTTGGGGAGTGTTGTTAAGTTGACCATGCCCACCCAGTCAGCCACACCCAGCCTCTCCCCAAAGTCAACCACAGCCCTCATGCAGCCCTCAATTTAAATTGAGATTAACAGCCCTGTTCTATGGGATAGTCATTACCATTTTGTCTTTAACCTAATTTCCCACACTTCAATTCTCTTTTAGTTGTGAAAACTAAAAGTATTCTTTTTTTCCCCCTTATTTATATGAGTTGGTTTATGAGTTAACTCTTCTGGATGTTTTAAACATATAATTAGAAATGTAAAGCTCCCAAGTGTTTGTTAATAATTTTCAAAAAAAATTGGACCAGGGAAACAATTGTTTTAAATCTCTGCTCTTATCCTCAGTTCTCATGTGATGCAAAAGAAAGGTTTAGCTATCATTGTTCGCAGACAATGTACAGATGTTTTAAGTAGCAATATTTTTCACCACACAAAGTACTACTGTTCAGAAAAGCAGAGTAGCATTTAATGAAATTTAGATCCCTATAAAGCTAAATTAAAATGCTCAGCAGTTTCTCCTAAACAGCAACTAAGGAATATAATATGAAAAGTGGGAGAATTGAGTCCTCCTAAAAAATTGATCCCAAGAACTTGGATTGAACTCTGAGGAAAAAATGACCCCTAAGGGCCCAATTCAACTCCAAAAGAGCTGGGCTCAGATCTTAGGTAAAATACAAATTGTAAAACGGACAGTTTTTTTGTGCATATGGAGTAACATAATTGGCATGATTTTTTTTTATTTTGTATGCCCATAGCATAAAAATAATTCCCAGATATTTAGAGGTCTTTACTTGCTCTAGTAAAAGTTTGCTTAACTATGAGGTATGTGCCTTAGGGTGCTTAGCAAATGCCTTGACCTTGGTGTCAGTAGAATAATTTGGGTTTCCAACTTGAGCTGGGCTTGCACAAGAATAAATAAAAATGCGATCCAGGCAGCTAGGAAATATTTATTCCTAAAAGCAAAGAATTTGCCTTTAGGGGCAGCTGCAGAGAAATGTGGTACAGCGGCACACTTTTATAGGGGAGCTTGTCCTGGTGTGAAGGTGTATACATCCTAATTCTAGAGTAACAGTTGAGGGAGTGGGGGAGAGAGAGAGAGAATCTATGATGTTTATTCTTGTGAATAGTTCTGCTGGGAGACTTAATTTAATTATCTCTATTGTGTTTGCAGACTTTATCCTTTGATATGTGAATTAAATCTAGATAATTCATTTGGGGGGGTGAGGGAGTTTGAATAAAAAAATTATCCCCATTGGCTCTTTTTACTTGATTAACTTAATTTCAACTTCATTGTCAATTATCTAGATGCTGATTCTCAATCCATTGTGGATTCTGTTAATATTTTAAGGGAAAATGGAAAGAGTATAAGAAATAAAATATATTTTGTTATAAAACTTCTCACATTTGTTTTGGAGTAATTAATTTCCAGTCATTCTTCTTGACAGTGCATAGAAAATATATGAAGTACCCATTTCAGGCCAATCTGTGTCTGAAGAAAGCAGCACAGCACCATCAACTTTCAAAAGAGCAGGCTGTGGCTATTTCCCAATTCTAGTGAATGCAGAGATAGATTACTCAGTTTGTCTATAAGAGGTAATAAAGAGATTAAAGAGAAAGAAGCTAGAACACACGTCTTATTCCCCTTAACAGAGATTTCTTTGGTGCAGTGTTCTTACACATTACATTGTACCTTCATCTAGAAGTTTTCATATTGCTTTTATACAGTATATAAGAACATGTAAACTTTTATCACTTGAGAAAGAGTTCAGTTTCTCCCATTGTCTGGAGCTAGAGATGAGATCAAAAGTATATCTAAGATCAATAAACCTTTTTCCCCCACTCCAATACTTTGCAGGATACCCATGTAACAAATATTTTAAAATTATCTCTATCTCATTTAAAATAATGGTATTTTCTGAAAGTTTCAACTATCTCTGGCTATCTGGGAGTGCATGTTCATGAATGCACAATACTTCCATTGGAGTCACTAACAAAAAGAAACAGCTGTCATCAGAGGTGGTATTCAGCAGGTTCTGACCAGTTCTGGAGAAATGGTAGTGAAAATTTTGAGTAGTTTGGAGAACCAGCAAATACCACCTCTGACTGGAGATTTTACAATATCCTTCCCCTGCCATGCCCACCAAGCCATGCCCACAGAACCGATAGTAAAAAAAAATTGAATCCCACCACTGGCTGTCATGCACAGAAGCTAAAGACAGCCTTCAAAGTATCCATTCAAACTTTCTCAAAAATTTGGTTGCTTGAATATTTCAAAGAGAAACACCTCTTTCAAATATTATTTTTTTAAAAAAACTTGGGACAGCCCTAACTTGTATTCTGTAACTCAGGTTTGCACAATATATAATCTGTACCATCATTTTTTTAAAAAAGCACCAATGAATTGTTGCCAGAAAGAATCTACAATCATTGCCATGTAAGTTTTTATAGTTAGTTCCTCCCTTGGCAGTCACACTGCCAAGTCTCCAGACTTTCATCACTGCCACCGTATTGATAACTGATTAGCGGCCAACTAATTCTTTGTGGCCCACAATTATTTTCCCCCTCCAAAAGTTGTGCAAGCTGCTCTCACATCTTCTCGTTCACTTAAATTCCAAAGGCAGGTAAACAACATAAGGAAATTCTACCAAAAGATCTTATTTTGATGAGAAAAAAAAATAAGAGGTTGTAAAGTGATGGTGAGATAGATATCAGAAATCCAGAAATAGTATCATTCATCATCAAACAAGAAAGCCCAATCAACAATGTCTCTCAGATAACTTTTTTTCAACCTCAAAGTTAAGCTGAAAATAAACAACTAAAATGAAACACTAGAGAACTTGGAAGATTAGTTGCAACATAACAGGACAGAAATATTTCTTTTGAGCTAGTAGCAGTAAATATATAAACACAAGAGAGGGAGAGAGAGAGAGAGGGAGAGAGAGAGAGAGAACTGCTGCAGTTCAGTGCAGAATTACATGAATTTGAATCCAAGTCTTTGCAATAAGACCACATCAAAACCACTCCATGCTAATTCTGTCCTTTATTCTCAATTGCTTGGTCTTTAATCATAAAATATAGATTACAGATTAAAAGAGTTGGAATGGACCTTGTAGCTCATTTAATCCAACCCCCCACCCAAGCAGGATACCCTACACAATTTCTGACAAATGGCAATCCAATCTCTTCTTGAAAACCTCTAGTGATGAAGCTCCCACAACTTCCGAAGGCAAGCTGTCTCATTGATTGATTGTTTTCACTGTCAGAAAATTTCTCCTTAGTTCTAGGTTGAATCTCTTCTTGATCAGTTTCCATCCATTATTCCTTGTCTGGCCTTCAGGTGCCTTGGAAAATAACTTGACCCCTTCCTCTCTGTGGCAGCCCCTCAAATATTGGAAGACCACTATCATGTCTCCCCTGGTCCTTCTCTTCACCAGACTAGTCAAGCCCAGTCCCTGTAACCATCCTTTATATGTTTTAGTCTCCAGTCCCCTAATCATCCTGGTTGCTCTTCTCTATACATTTTCTCAACATCTTTTTTATAATGTGACCAAAACTGGATGCAGTATTCTAGGTGTGGTCTTATTAAGGCTTTATAGAGTAGCTTTAGTACCACCCTTGATCATATCCCTCTGTTAATGCAATTTAGGATTGCATTTGCTTTTTTGGCTGCTGCCGCACACTATTGGCTCATATTTAACTGATTGTCTACTAAAACTCCAAGATCCCTTTCACAGTTACTGCTATTAAGCCTGGTTTCATCCAGTCTATATGTGAACTTTTGCTTTTTCTTGCCTAAGTGTAAGACTTTACTTTTCTCTACATTGCATTTCATTTTGTTAGGGTTCTAACTGGCTAAGATATAACAACAGTCATATTATGTCATAATCTGTATTGACACCTCCTTCCCTCCCTCTCTGCCCTCTCGTGCTTTATGGTTTAGTATACATGTCCTTCTTATTCTGCAGTTGCTTTTAATAAATTGATATACTTTTCCTATAGTCACAGGGCATTTTCAGTGTGTTTATTGCAACAGGGCCTTTTACAGAACTTGTTATGACCTCTTGTGGCCATTGTATTTATATACAAAGCATTATTTCATTAGATAAGTTTAAATGATCTTACTGATTAATTTGGGGCAGGTGTCAACTAATAATAAATCAAAACATTTTATTACAATCATAGACCATTTCAAAAAGGTCAAATAAAAATAAAGCTTAGAGTATAAAATGAAGCTCATGTACCAAAGTCTGTTGCATTCGAAACTGTGGAAGACCAAAAGTGACTAAGTAGAACTATCCACAGACATAGCGGAATATATTATTTTTATTTTTTTCTCTCTAATTAAATTTGAAAATTAATTAAATTCTTTTCAGATGCATTGGAACTTGATTTGAATTTTTAATAACTGAGCTTAAAAATAAAACAAATAAAATATAAAGAAATAGTTTAAATATAATACATATATTAAAAACTTTCAAAAAGGCAAAAAAATTAGATACTGTTTATGCATGACATTAACCAAGTTTTTAATTGTGTTTATATTTGAGTTCATGCCAAAAAGTAACTATGCCAAAATGAGTTGCTTCTAGCTAGTTTTCGGTGGTAACTGGACATCCACAAAAAGTAGCTTTTCTACACTCTCAGCTTCAAATATTCAGCATGGGATTCAAATAATTTAACAACTGTTTCTCTGCCCTAATAACTGGCTAGGTGGTCATATGACTGGATGAACATGACCCACTCGACATCACTCACATTGAGGGGCACCTAGCCTGGTCTTTCCTCAACACTCCTGGCCCCACCTCACCCCTCCTTGCTACTCCTTGTCATGCCCAGCCTCGCCTCACCCGGTGGCTCGGCTCACCCGGCCCCTCACCTCAAAGGCCTCAACGAGATAAAATTTCCCTCTCTATTTATTTACTACTATTGGACATCCAAAATACACTATTTAATCCTATGTATACAGTATATGCCGTATGTGTACATACATATCACATAGTATAGAGTATGTATAGTACAGTTCGAAGATGGCAGCATATAACTAGCAAGGTGACGCTCTTGCTCCGATGGTCATTTGATCGCAAGCAGGTCCCTACCATTTCCCTTCCTGATTAAAATAAATAGTTGATCATGGGAAGATTTGCTGCTTATCCCCAATCAAGAGAGACTCTGTTAGGTTGCCACCTGCATCTATTATCAGCAAAAATCACCCAATCCTGTGACTGAGGACTGGTTTCGGAAGTGCTTGCCATCCTTGTGGCCACCCTGAAGGACCACTTGTGCCGGAGATCGCAGAGCATCAGAGCTACTGTTTCCTTCAAAACGCTGTAGCCAGAGCCCATTGGAGCCTTTCCCACCTATAAAAACCTATAAAACCATTGCCTGAACCAGAGATCCCGAGGAGCCGAAGCTCCTAATTTCTAAAGCAGCGCTGTAGCCCTAAACCCGTTGGAGCCTTGATCAATGCAGAGCTCCAACTGCCGAACTTCCAATGGCTGAGAGCCTGATCCTGGGATGCTAACCTTCCAGTAAAACTGCTACCCAAACTGCCACTACATCATCGATCATCTGCGATTGTCAAATCCCACATCGGAGATCTTGATCTCAGAGCTCAGCCCTGCTAATTCACGCAGTAGCCTAATTTCTAAGATTGCTGACCAAAGACAAGGGGATCCGTGAGAAGACAGACCTAATCCCTAAGATCGCTAGCTGATGATCTGAAGTAACAAGTGAAGATTAACCTTCTGCCAAAAGATTTTCATAGTTACCTTCAGCCTAATATATGCCGAAGACAAGAAGATCCGTGTGAAGACAGATCTTGTTCCCCAAAATCACTAACTGAAGATCTGAAGAAATGAGTAACCTTCTGCCAAAAGACTTTCATCTATACTTCCAACCTAATATATTCCCTCTTCTTATACTCCCCAGGAACATCCAAACTAAATCTTCTCTCCTCCCATTATTCTCTTCCTCCCCTAATTTTTTTCCCAATATAACTCTGTTTAATTTATTAACTGATCTTACCAAATGATTAATTAATTTTTACAATTATTTATCATTAGTGAGTAATATATTATTATAGATTATCATAGACTAGTGGTTATTGATTAGTTTGGTTAACTATTTTGAATATTAGTATGATTAGTATGTTTAGTGCAAATTAATGACTAGTTAAATTAATTGACTAGTGTGATTAGTATAATAGACTGTTTGGCATGATATTACTTTATTGATTACCACAATACCTTGTTTGATTGAACAACCTAATCAACAAACCATATCAACAAACCCACTATGCCAGGAAAACAATCCAATGTCAAACCTCAACCTAAAAAGAAAGAAACCCCTACTAAAGAATCACAAGACTCTTGCTCTTGCCTTATTTGTAATGAATCTTTAAAGGAGAATGAAGATTACATCAAATGTTCTCTTTGTAACAACTATACTCACCATAATTGCTTAGGATTACCCAAGCAAATGGCTCTATTCCTAAAAACATCTGCCAATGCTTTTCCATATTTCTGTCCACCATGCAGACCCAAACTAGAAAAATACATTACCCTGTTTGAAAGAATCGACACCATTGAAACACATATAACATCCCTTGACACCATTGTAGCATCCCTGGACACTATACAAACTAGATTGGCAAACCTTGAAAAAAAAGAGACAGCACTAAAAAATGAACATCAAACTTCTACAGGCTATATCTCTACTCAACAACCACAACCAAAACCCAATCCACAAAAACAACAAATCCTACAAATATTGATATCCCCATCCTCATCAAAGAAGCTGTTGAGCATGAATGGAAGCGACCAAATGCCATCTTATTTGGTCTAGAGGTCAATGACAATTATGACATCTCTAATGTACAAAACGTCATCAGAGAAAATCAAGCATCAGCCACCTCCCCTGAAGAAATACTTGATATTTCCGTGTTGGTCCTGAGCTTAAAAACAAAGACGGCTTGATGATCCCATGCCTCTGCAGGATTGTTTGCAAAAACAAAACAAAACAAGCAAACGCAAATTCATTTTCTCAATAAATTCACTCACAAAGAACAACAACCATAAGAACCTTTGTTCTCACCCTGATCTAACCTTACAGCAACATGTACGATCCCAAGAGCTACATTCTGAGCTCAAAAGATTATATGAATTAGGTAATAGAAATCTATACATTGATTACCATGATGACTGTATCAAAAGCAAGAGCCTCAACCCTCGTCACAATATCCATCACCCAAACATCCAACGTCAGGGATGCATGCCCCTTACTTCCTCCAGACCCACTACTTCATATTTTAAATGCAAACTATTTAATTCAAGAAGCCTCACAAATAAAATGCATGAATTCCTCATCCTTCTAAGCTCAACCACATTTGACATTATATTTGTCTGTGAGACATGGTTAAATGCATCTTTCCCAGACTCCATTCCCACTACAAGAGAATATCAAGTTTTTCGATCAGATCACAAAATCTGTAGAGATGGTGGAGTTGCTATATTCTATAAAAAGTCTCTAAATCTAAAAAAGATCCAAATTATACAAGACCTTGCTCTTCCTGAGACCATCATCTGTGAACTGTCCTTAAACATCTCAATCCGCTTCTTTGCTATTGTTCCCCTGACTGTGATATAATTCATGCAAACAAGCTAACTTCACTACTGACATGGGCTGCCTCCTGCCCACACCCTCTCATTTTTCTTGGTGACCTCAACTTACCTCTTATAAATTTGACACTAAGTGAACGTACATCTGAACCCATTCATACAACCCTGTACAATAGCGTTACCACACTAGGACTGGAACAACTAGTAACCAACAATACTAGACTTAACAACTGCCTCGATCTCATCTTCTGCAACAGTTTGAATTCAATTTATGGAATACAAATTAATGAACCCTTTTCCAACAGTGACCACAGCATGATTGACTTTTGTCTCAATGTATGTCCTTACAAAAATCACCGTAACGACAAGATCCCCAATTATAACTTTTAAAAAGGCAACTATGATCTTATAAACAATGATCTCTCATCTCTTGATTGGCAAATTCTATTCACTGGATGCAATACTGTTGAAGACCATTACAACATATTTTTACTTGAAGACAAAAGAGTCATCAAACTATATGTACCAATAACAACTCCCAAAACCAGAAAAAACAAATTACCCATAACAATAAGGAAGCTCCAATCCAAAAAGAAATCCCTTTGGTGGAAGAACAAATCTGGTCATGTTGCCAACTTTAAAAGCCGATACAAAAATTTATTCCACTAGATAAAAACTGAATGTACCAATTATCACACTAAACAAGAGGAAAACCTTCTACGCACCAATTCGACCCGCGCTTTTTACAATTTTGTAAACAACAAACTAAAAGACTCAAGGTCCATCTCACCCCTAAAAGAACCAAATGGTGAAGACTGCAACGATGACACCATTAAAACCAACTCTTTAACACATTCTTTGCCTCAGTATTTGTAAACAGCAATGGATCATGTCCAATATTTCCTGGTCGAACCACAGACAACTACAATGATCTAATACATATCGATTTTACAGAAGACAATGTTGAAAAAGCACTACGCAATCTAAAACCATCTTTATCTATTGGATTGGACGTAGTTTGTGCCTACTTTTTAAAAAAGCTATCCACTGCCATAGCCAAACCCCTCAGCATAATCTTTGAAAAATCTTTCAGGACTAGCTCCCTGCCAAATCTATGGTCACTAGCCATGGTCATTCCCATCTTCAAAAAGGGAGACCCCAGCCTAGTTGAAAATTACAGACCAATCTCTTTATGCTGCGTCACCTGTAAAGTCATGGAATCAATTATTAACCAATCCATTATCCTCCACTTAGACATAAACAACCTACTCTCTAACAAACAGTTTGGTTTCAGAAGGAAACTGTCCTGTAACCTGGAACTCTTGCACTGTAAAAACATATGGACTACACAACTTGATCAGGGCAAAGCAATTGACGCAATTTACATAGACTTCTGTAAAGCCTTTGATTCAGTGGTACATGACAAACTACTAAAACTAAGGTCTTATGGTATCTCTGGATACCTGCATAACTGGATAGAAGCATCTAAAGCTATACACATTCAACCTCACTTACTGTGTTTGAGACAATATGCCCAGAATCCACTTTCTGCCACACATTTAACCATAACTTCTGTACATTAGAACATTATGGACACCTTCAGATTTACTTCCCTAGCTTGCACATAACTGTTAGAGCCAAGAGATGTCATGGATTGAGTACAATGGACCGAAACTCACTTAACAACGTTCTTGCTTAGCAATTAAAATTTTGGGCACAATTGTGGTTATAAGTTGAGGACTATCTCTGCCTTACTCTGCACGGAAGCCTTGTCCTAGTAAACTACTTCCCTTTTCCGGCAATTTTCCTCTCTGTTAGAGGCACCAAAATAATCCAGATGATATAAGGTTTCCTGGAGCAGCGGGTTGGACTAGAGGGCCTCCATGATCCCTTCTAATTCAGCTATTCTATGAATATGTAAGGATATCCTGCTGGAGCAGAGGGTTGGAATAGATGACTTCCAAGGTCCCTTGCAGCCCTGGACTGCTGTGCTGTTTCAAAGTGTCTTCTGAAGCTGCGTCTAATGCCTCCTTCCTCTCCTTTTTCCCTCTCTCCCTCCTTCCCTTCTCCCTCCCTCTCTCCCTCCATGAATCTATCTATTCATCCATCCATCTATATCTCATTCACTTTTCCCTTCCTCCCTTCCTTTCTTCTTCTTCTTTTCTATTTCTTTCCCTTCCTTCCCTTCTCTCTTTCTTGTCTATACGTTTCTTCCTTTCTTTTTATTTCTTTTTCTTTCTTTCTTTACCCCTCTTTCATTTATTTTCATTTCCTTCCCCTCCTTCCTTCCTTCCTTCCTTCCTTCCTTTCTTTCTTTCTTTCTCTCTTTCTTTTTTCTTTCTTTTGTGCCTCTCCCTTTTCTTTCTTTTTTCTTTCTTGTTTCTCCCTTTTCTCTCTTCTTTCTTTCTTTCACTTTCCCTTCCCTTCCCTCTTTTTTCTTTCTCCCTTTCTTCTTTCTTTTCTTTCTTTCTTTTCTTTTTTCTTTTTTCGTTCTTGTCTCTCCCTCTTTTTCTTCTTTTGTGTATCTCCCTTTTCTTTCTTGTCTCTTCCTTCCTTCTCTCTCTCTGTCTTTCTCTGTGTCTCTGTCTCTCTCTTTTTCTGTTTCTCCTTCCCTTCCCTTCCCCCTTCTCTCTCTCTTTCTAAGGCTACCCAAAACAAAAACTCCTTTGGATGAAGCCAGCCTTTGCTATCTGGCTTGCTGAACCCAGCTCCCCCCCCCCCCCCTGCAGCTTTCCCTTCCAACCAAACACAGCCGACCTCACCACAGCAGTGAAGGAGCAGCCAGTGCGCATGTGGCAGCCAGGAGGGAAGTCCCAGAAACAAATGTAAACGGACAACTTGTGCAAGGCTGAGATGTTTGCGGTGGACATAAAAACTTACTTAAGCTGCCTTGAAGCAGTTCAGTCCATTTTGCCCCATTTCCCTGCTACACAACTGCCACTAACTGCCCGTTTGATGTCAGGGAGGCAGGATCGTGTAAGGGGACCTTGGCAGCAGCTGAATCTTGATTGACATGTAGGGTTTATTCAAAAAGAAAATAAAAGAGCCCCCCAAAAGAAAAATGAATCCCCACAAAAGGCTGCAAGAGGGGCGCTGAGAGAGAAGACATCCAGGTAGGCTGTGACATTGGGGTGGGAAAGACTGAGAGATGAGGGAAGCTGAGATAGGAGCTTCTTGCAGCCTTCTATGGGACAGAGGGGCAGAGGCCCATTGGCCATGGTGAATGGCTGGGGGAGAGCCAGCTGTGGAGAAAGTCAATGAGTAGAGGTGGAAGCCTGGAGGAAGAGGAAGCATGGCTAAGGTCCTAAAGCCTGGAGGAGGAGGAAGCCTGAAGCTCCCATTCTGGCGAGGCAAGGAAGTGGCTGGGAGGGGAGATGCACAAGGCTTCAGTTGGTTCACCAAACTGAACAAAAAGTTAGCTACTGGTTCTAGCAAACTGATGAGAACCGGTTGAATCCCACTACTGTCTATGTTGTACTTTCCATTATCCTCAATATGAATAGCTACAGTATATGATTTGCTGTTCAACATATATGAAAAGCACCAGTTGAGAAGTTAAGATTTAATTCATTTTATTTTATTTTTTATTTTTATTCTTTAAAAACAAAAATCTCATTTCCATTAACAGTTATTTTGTCATTGTATATACATGTTTCTTATTTTGTGACTATATATTATTTTTATCCTTATCTTTCACCCATTCGTACCACCTCTCCCATGTCGCATAGTATTCTCGATCCTCTTTGCCTTTCAGTTCCATAGTAAATTTATCTAGTTCAGCACAGTCCATTATTTTTTTAATCCAAACTTCATCTGGTGGTATTTTATCACTCTTCCAATTTTGTGCTAACGTGATTCTTGCTGCAGTTAAGATGTGTACAATAAGGTATCTTTTATCTTTACTCAAATTCCATTTAATCATACCTAATAAAAATTTTTCAGGTTCCAATTTCAATTTATATTTTGTAATCTCAAAAAGCCATCTCTGTATTTTCTTCCAGTATTTTTTGACCTCTATACATTGCCACCATATATGGAAAACCGTTCCTTTCTTTTGTTTGCACTTCCAGCATTCTGGTTTCAAGGTTGGATACATTTTCACCAGTCGTGCCAGCACTAAGTGCCATCTACAAAACATTTCATATTGATTTTCTTTGAATGCCGTTGACAAAGTCAGCTTCCAGTTCTCGGTCCAAGTCTTTTCCTACTCATCCAAATTTATATTATGACCCACATTTCTCACCCAGGCAATCATTGGTCCCTTAACAATTTCCTCCTCTAGTTCTACCTCCAGTAAATTATATGTTCGTGTTATCAATTTTATATCCTTGCCTGTCAAGTTTTTGTCCAATTTTTGTAAATCTTTATCTATCTCTAGTTCCTTTACATCTTTCTTAAATTTAGTTTGAATTTGCAAATATACCCACCAGTCTAATATTATCCCTTGTTCTTTTAGTTTATCCAGTGTTTTTAATTGCCCCTGTTCATCTACCAATTCTTTATACCTAATCATTTTTTTAATGTCCCTTGTATTTGGATATAATATAGCTTCCATAGGTGAGATCCAGTTTGGTCTTTTCAAATAATGCTTTTTTAAAATTTTCTCCCATGTCTGTAAAAGTGAGTCCCTTTTCAAATGTCTATGGAAATAGGAGTGGATCTTATTCTTTTTATCCCATAGAAAGGCATGCCACCCAATCTGGAGGTCATGACCTTCAATCACCAAAATTCTTTTATTTTTTAAGTTTATCCACTCCTTAACCCATAGTAAAATTGCTGCTTGATAATGTTTCCCATTTTGGGAGTCCAAGGCCACCTCTGGTTCTACTATCTTGTAACATTTTCAATTTTATTCGTGCTTTTCCCCCCAACCATATAAATTTCATTACCGTCCTATCTAATTCCTGAAAAAAAATTCTTAGCCAATTTTATAGGTATTGTTTGAAAATAGTATAATAGTTTTGGTAGTATGTTCATTTTTATGGCCGCTATTCAACCTAATAGTGATAGTTGTAATTTTCCCCAATTGGCCAGGTCTTTCTTTATCTGTAAAAGTAATTTCATATAATTATCCTCTTTTATGGAAGAGCATCTTCCTGTTAACCAAATTCCTAGATATTTAAGTTTTTTGACACTTTGTAATCCCAATTCCCTTTTTTTTTACTTTCTATCAAGTTTTTGGTTATTACTTTTGTTTTATCTTTATTAATTTTTAATCCTGCCACCGCCCCATATTCTTCTAATTCTTGAATTAGATAGGTCCCTGACTCCATTGGATCTTCCACAAAAAACACTAAGTCATCCGCAAACAGCTGTACTTTATATTCTTCTTTTTTGCTCTTTAGTCCAATTATCTCCTTTCTTTGTCTAATCTAATTTAAAAGCAATTCGATGGTCAAGATAAAAAGCAGAGGTGACATTGGGCATTCCTGCCTGACACCTTTCATAATCTTAAAGTTTTCAGTAATCTCCCCATTTATAATTACCCTAGCTTTTTGGTTTGAATAAATTGTGCCAATCATTTTCTTGAATTTAGATTCAAATCCCATATTTTTGACCTGTTGGATCAAGAACTGCCAGCTGAGATTGTCGAAGGCCTTCTGAGCATCCAAGAAAATCAACGCTGCCTGCTTTTCTGGATAGGCCTCATAGTATTCTAATACATTTAATACTATCCTCGTATTGTTCCTTATCTGTCTAGAAGTAGAAAGTCATTCTGGTCAATATGAATAAGTTCATTTAATATAATTTTTAATCTTTCCAACATTATTGTTGTGAATATTTTATAGTCTATGTTCAGGAGTGAGATTGGTCTATAATTTTTAATCTGTTTATGATCCAAATCTTCTTTAGGAATTAGTGAGATATTCACTTCTCTCCATGAATCGGGTAATTTGGCAAAGTCTGATACCTCATTGTACACATCTAACATCACTGGTTCAAGACATTCACAAATACATTTATAGAGTTCCGCTGGAAGACCATACGGCCCTGGTGTCTTATTATCTTTCTGCCTTTCAACTGCCTTTTTCAATTCCATCACTGTTATTTCTTTATTTAATATCTCTTTCTGTTCCTCTCTAATTTCTGGGAGACTTTTCCTTTTCAAATATGGTTCTATATTCTATATTCCATCCTCCTTATATAATTGTTCAAATATTTTTGTACTATATTCTTTTTCTCAGTCATTCAATATTCTAATTTTCCATCCTCCTCCTCCAATTCTTGTATTCTTTCTCTTTCTAATCTTGATTTATGGGATAACCACCTCCCTGGTTTATTTGCATGTTTATGGGATAACCACCTCCCTGGTTTATTTGCATGTTGGAAAAAATTCTCTTTTGCCCTTTTCACCTCTTTAACTCTCCCTTCCTGATATATAATGTCCAATTTATGCCTAGTAAGAATCATCTCTCTCCTCATTTTTTTCATCTTGTGGTTGTTGTTTTTTTTGTAATCTACTTTCTAGGTCTTTAATCTCCTCCTGTAATTTATTCTGATTTTGCCATCTTTCCTTATTCCTTTTCGCTGTATGTCCTGTTACCAGACCCCTCAAGGCTGCCTTTGCTGTATCCCATATATTCTGTAATGATGTTTCATGTATTTTCCTTTAAAAAAGTTCCATTTCTTTCTTAATTTTCTCTACAAAATCTTGCTCCTTTAAAATTTGGGGATTAAGTATCCACCTTCTATTCTTCTTTTTCCTTCCTTTCCAAATTATTTTTAATGGGTTATGATCAGCCCATACATTTGTCATAATCTCTATCGTATCTGGTTGGTTTCCTAGTTCTGCATTCATCCACGCCATGTCTAATCTAGACCACGATTTATGTGGGTTAGAGTAGAACGTGAATTCTTCTTTCCCAAATTTATTCTCCTCCATTGATCTATCAAATTTAGTTCCTGTGTCATATTGAAAAAAGATCTTGTAACACTTTCCTTTTCCTTTTCTTTTTGTTCTTTGCATTACTAAAATAATCCTTCCTTATATCTACTACCAGATTAAGATCTCCCACAATGCATACATTGTCTTGTCCCATCTCAACAATTCTCTCATGTAAATCCTTATAGAATTGACTTTGGTTGTCATTCGGTGCATAAACTGTAACTAATAACATTGTCTTGCACCCTAATTCTAATTCAAGTATCAAATTCTCCCTTGTGGGTCTACATATTTTTCTACTGCCTTAATTTCTTTTTTAACATATACCGCTATCCCTTTCTGTTTTTGATCTGCCAGGGCTACAAATAACCTTCCTAATTTAGGATATTCTAAACATTTCCAAAATTGTTTTTAATATGAACTTCTTGCAGGCATACTATTTTCTAATTTCTGTTTGGCTAATCTAGATAGTATCTGTTTCCTTTTAATGGGTGAATTTAGACCATTTATGTTTAATGATAATAACTTTGTTTCCGTTTCTGTCTTTCTACTTGTGGGATATTATCTGTCTTCTGTTAATTCTAGTTTCTCTTTGCGGGCATGTTCTTAATCTTCCTCCTTCCATCTCCTCCTTGTTCTCTCCTTCTTGTTTTAGGCCTCCTATATCTTGCTGTTCTTCTTCTTGGCTTTCTGTCTCTAGCTCCTCTCTACTGCAGTTTTCTTCTTCTGTTCCTCCAATCTGCTCATAGAAATCTTGTGCCTTATCTAAGTTATCTATCCTGATCCTCTTTTCCTGCCATGTTACCAACAAGTCTTTTGGAATTAACCATTAAAACATTATGTTCTTCTGGATGAGTTGTGTTGCCAAAAACTTATAGCCTTTTCTCTGTTCACGCACCTTCTTGGGAACCTGCTTCAGAGTTTGCATTTCTTTATCTTTATAAACCAACAGTTCGTCTCGTGTTACCTTGTATATTATGTCACGTACTTGTTTCCTGGCAAATTGCATGTGGACTTCCCTGGGTAACCTGTTACGTCAAGCGTAACTTGTTTGAATTCTGTAGGCCTCGTTGATTTCTAGCAGGATTTCTCAGGTCTCCTTTTGTAAAGCTGGTGCAAGTAATTCTGCCATAAGGACATTCAGATCTTTATCTCTACTTTCAATGATATTTTGAAACCTCAAGTAATAGGCAGCGCGGTCCATCTCTAGGTGTATAATCTGTTCTTCTAATCTGTTATTTATTGTCATCATCCTGTTTTCCATTAGTTCAAGTTTCTTTTCATTTTGTACTGCTCTAAGTTCCACCTCTTCTAGTTTCTGCTCATTCTTTTGCATTGTTTGCTTCATAGTATCAACTTTGTCTTCTAATTTATTAATATTGCCTTTCAATTCCATATGATTTTGTGAAATATTCTCTTATTGTTCTTGCATTTTAAACATGGTTTCTTGAATGGTCATTAACGAAGCCTGTATTGTTTGCATATTGGCTACAGTTTGCTTTTCTGCCCCTGACATTCCCTCAATCACCTTTTGACCCACTGGTGATTTAATTGTAAATGTTGGACTGGACGTTGTCTTCTTTTATGTTCTCCAGGCTGATGTCATGGCACTTGTCTTATTTTCAAGCTCTATTTCTACCTATTTTATTATCTCCTTGACAATATATTTTAAACTTCTTACTTTCAATTTGTTCCTTCTTCTTTTCAAATCTCTTTATTATAATTATATAGAATTAGCACCACTTATTATCCCTCTCTCTTTGTCAAAGTCAATATCACTATATATCTAACAATATCCTACTCAGACAAAGCCCTCCTGCTTTTCCTTATGAACAAAGTATTAAATTTATTCTTTTTTCTTTTATCTATAATAAAAGGGGTAATCTAATTTCCATTTATGTATAATCACCTAGATATACACTCCCCTAAATCTCTTAATATTGTAATCAAAACTTATTTATCACTATATTTCCTTAATTCAATAAACAATACTTAATCAAAGTAATTATAACCCCAAATATCACTCCAATAGAGAAGGAAAGTAAAAAAAAACCCTTTTTAGTTTCTTAATTCACTTTTAACTTAGAGCAGTAATACAGTAGTCAGGTATTTGTCAATTGAAAGATCTATATCTGCATGTATCTCTATATATCTTACTCAAGCACCCCTTTTCTATTTCTTTCTATACACAATGTATTGTAGTTTCTCCTTTATACAATAAAAGAGGGGTCAAGGTTTAGGTTCTCTATACTCCCAACAATATATATTCTTCTTAAACTCTTAATATCCTACTCTAAGATTATTTATCACTACGTTCCTTAACCCAATAATCTGTATTTAGTCAAGATAACTATACCATCAAGTTATTTCAAACTAAAGAAGGAAAAAGCCTCCTTTTTGATTTCTTATACCCACAAACGCCTTAAGACAGTGCTCTAATAGACAAATACATTCATATCACACAAGTCATACAGAACATGTTAATCATATAAATCAAACTTATATTTCAATATCAGCCAATTTTGTTGTTTTTAAAGTTTACAGTTCATACACCTCACTCAAAGTTTTCTTTTTATTTTCTCTCCGATCTCACCGTCTCAGCCCAAACCATTTTCCACTCTTCTCTCTTCTGCTTCATCTTTCTACTAAGATTTAATTCATTTTAAAAGGCCATTTAAGGACAGCCTTCCCCAGTTTAGACACTCTCCTGGGATTTGAGATCCAGCCATCCCCATGTAGACAAAGACTCATTAAAATTAACACAATCGGCCCCACATTTTCCAGCTATGAAATCCAATAACTAGGCATTAAATGAAATAGCATTTCCATTTACTTCCTATCCAATTTTCTTCAATGGAATCTTATTTTTCTCATAGTTCTTGAGAACAAATAATTGTATATGTAATATTCTGATTCACTACAGCTGTTTCTGTGGTAATTTGGCACTCTCCAAATTTGTTGGGACTACAGTAATTCTAACCATCGTTACCAAAGGCTGGGGATTATGAGTATTTGTGTCCAGCAAATTGCAAAGGCATCAGGATGGGAAAGGACGGAATTGACATATGAAAATCTTTGTATGTTCTTTAATGTCTGGGGAATTTTTATATCATACAGTGGTACAAAGTATAATCCCCTGCTGGAGAAAGAAGTGTCATAATCCCAGAGGGGCTTTAATGTTCAAAACAAAACATAACAATGGAGTTAATTAGAATGGCAAGGTTCAGAAAATCCCCCAGAGGGGATCCTTCACAATTCTAAATAATCAAGACCTGTAGAAATGGTCCCAGTGTGCAGATCTTTTTAACAAATTTCCAATATATATTAACAAGTTTTCATGTCCTCCTCCCTTGGAGGAAAGCCAGAACAATCAAATATCACTTACATGGGAATGCTCTTCAAGTTTCTTTTCAACTTGACTTTAATATTAATTAATTCAGCATACACTTGCTAACATTATACTGTAGTTTTTGCAATTGAATTAAAGCTAGATCCAATAATTTAGTCGAGTTGAGTTTTAGACCGTAAGCAATCAATAAATTGTCATATAACATACACATTATCGATAACCCCAACTTTTATCTACCTCAAAGATAGTTCCAATCTTTATTTAAAAATTAAAATCTTCTGGTATTAAAACAAATATATGGAAAGATAATTTCATATCATTGGCAATATCTCTGTTTTCTTGAAAAAATTATACTTGAAGCTGTCTAATACACTGTCCAATGCATTTACCATCACATCTTAAAGCATCTAGAATAACATTTCCTTTTTACAACCACGTAAAATTGGGGGACTAGAATGGAGTATTATTATTAATAATTATACTCCACTTTTATTCCAAAAACTGAACACAGTCTACAAGAGTCTGTCGTAATTTAATTCTTCCTGTGAGTAAACTTCTGCCAGAGAATTATTTGACTGCAAGTCAGCTAATAAATCTCAGATTGAGTAAGAAATAGAACTTGAGTTCTTTAACCATAAGATAATATTTAACAATATTATATAACATTGGTTTTCATGCTGTGTAATATGCAGCCATGTTAATTTATTGTTGTAAAAAAATACATTCTGTTCTTTTAATGGCTAACACATACAGGAGGTCCTCAACTTATGACCATTTGTTCAGAGATTATTTGAAGTTACAGTGGTACTGAATGAATTGTTACAACCAATCCTCAGAGTTCTGGATGTCTCAGCCTTCCTGAAGTGACATCACTATGATCTGGATGCTTGGGACACATTCATGACTAGTTGTCAATTGCCTCATGATCAATGATTGCCATTTCTAAATGTTCCCAGAGGAAAAGGGGAAGCCAGAAGGGGATTTTGCAAATTGTAAGGTAACAGATAACAAATATCAGAGTTGAAAGAGACCTTGTAGGTCATCTACTCCAACCCCCCATCCAAGCGGGAGACCCTACACGATTTCTGACAAATGGCGGTCCAATCTCTTCTTGAAAGTTTCAAGTGATGGCACTCCCACATCTTCCAGTGGTAAGCTGTTCCATTGGTTGATTGCTCTCATTGTCAGAAAGTTTCTCCTTATTTCCAGGTGAAATCTCTCCTTGTTCAGTTTCCATCCATTATTCCTTGTCTGGCCTACAGGTGCTTTAGAAAATAGCTTGACCCCTTCCTCCCTGTGGCAGCCCCCCAAATATTGGAAGACCGCTATCTTGTCTCCCCTGCTCCTTCTCTTCACCAGACTAGCCAAGCCCAGGTCCTGCAACCGTTCATTGTATGTTTTAGCCTCCAATCCCCTAATCATCCTGATTGCTCTTCTTTGTACTTTTTCTAGAGTCTCAACATCTTTTTTATAATGTGGTGAACAAAACTGGATGCAGTACTCTAGGTGTGGTCTTACTAAGGCTTTATAGAGTGGTATTAGTACTTCCCTTGATCTTGATTGTATCCCTCTGTTAATACAATTTAGGATTGCATTAGTGTTTTTTGCTGCTGCTGCACACTGCTGGCTCATATTTAGCTGGTTGTCCACTAAGACTCCAAGATCCCTCTAACAGGTACTGCTATTGAGCCTGGTTTCACCCAGTCTATATGTATATTTTTGGTTTTTCTTGCCTAAGTGTAGGACTTTACTTTTCTCAACATTGAATTACATTTTGTTAGATATGGCCCAGTGTTCTAGTCTGTCAAGATCCATCTGGATCTTGAGCCTATCTTCTTGGGTATTAGCTATTCCTGCCAGCTTAGTATCATCTGCAAATTTGGTAAGTTCCCCTTCTATTCCCTCATCTAAGTCATTAATGAAGATATTGAAGAGTACTGGGCCTAAGACGCAACCTTGTGGCACCCCACTGCTTACTTCCCTCCATGTAGACTTAGACCCATAAAGGACTACTCATTGAGTACAGTTTGTCAGCCAGTTGCAAGTCCTTCTGGTGGTGGTGCTATCTATTCCACTTTTTTCTAGCTTACTAAGAAGTAGGTTGTGGTCTACTTTGTCGAATGCCTTGCTGAAATCTAAATATATTATGTCCACAGTATTTTTCTGATCTACTAAGTTAGTCACTGTGTTGAATAATGAAATAAGATTGGTTGGCATGATCTGTTATTAACAAACCCGTGCTGACTGCTAGTTATTACTTTACTTGTTTCTAGATGTTGGCAGATCTGTTTTTTCATTATCTTTTCCAGTATCTTCCCAGGTATTGATGTTAGGCTGATTGGTCTATAGTTTCCTGGGTCTGTTTTTTTTTCCATTTTTTGAAGATGGGAACCACATCAGCTCTTTTCCAGTCCTCTGGTAGTTCCCTGGTGCTCCAGAATTTTTGAAAGATATGGTGCAGTGGTTCTGAGATGACCTCTGCCAGCTCCTTTAAAACTCTGGGATGTAATCCATCAGGCCTCAGTGATTTGTTTTCATCAAGATCAGACAGGTGTTCTCTTACTATTTGTTTGCTTATTTTAACTTTTATTTCTGGTCTGTCTTTTACAGTTATGTTTTTGGTGGGTTGAGCTATAGTTTCTTTTTGCATGAAGATGGATGCAAAGAATGAGTTAAGCAGTTCTGCTTTCTCTCTGTTGCCTGTTACTTCCTTGCCATCTTCTCTCTTTAGTGCACTGACTGTTTCCTTGATTTTTGTCTTGTTATTTATATGTTGGAAGAAACTTTTTTTATTATCTTTGACTTTTGTTGCAAATCTTTGTTTGTTCTGAGCCTTTGCTATCCTGACTTCGTCTTTGCAGATTCTGGCTATCTGCTGATATTCTTCCTTAGTTTTATGTCCTTCTTTCCATTTTTTGTACTTGTCCTTTTTTTCTTTCATTTTGCCAGAGAGATTTTTGTGCAGCCATGCTGGTTTCTTCTTGGGTTTCTTGTTTTTCTTTCTCAGTGGTATTGTGCTGGTCTGGGCTTTTATGATCATACTTTTTAGAGTTTCCCAAGATTCTTGAGTTGTTTTCCCCTTTGGGATTTTCTTCCATGGAATCTTTCCCAAGTTCTCTCTGAGTTTATTGAAATCAGCTCTTTTAAAATCCAAGACTCTAGTGTCATTATGTTCTGTTGCTTGTGTTTGTGTTATGTTGAATTCTCATATGACATGGTCACTCTCATCCAAGGTTCCTGCAGTTTCAATTCCCTCTATCACTTCCTCTCTGTTTGTAAAAATTAAGTCCAGTATGGCTGTCCTTCTAGTTTCACCCTCTACCTTTTGCACAACAAAGTTGTCAGCTAGGTTGGTTAGGAACTTATTTGATTTCTCATTTGGTGCAGAATTAGTTTTCCAATTGATATCAGGATAATTGAAGTCTCCCATTACTATTGTTGTGTGTTTCCTGCATATGTTTGTTAGTTGGCTGGCAAAAAGGACATCTATATTTCCTGCTTGATTGGGTGGCCTATAATATACACCTATGGCCATGTCATTCTTTTTTTCTTTTATATTGACCCATATGCATACCAGGAGGTTTTCATCTTTGGTTTCATGCATTTCTGTAGCAATATAGTGGTCTTTATATACAGTGCAACTCCAGCTCCTCTTTTATGGGGTCTGTTGTTGTTTTTTTTGAATAGTTTGTATCCTTCTACCAGTATGTCCCAGTCATGGGTTTCATCCCACCAAGTTTCTGTTATTCCAACTATATCATATTTACCTTAATGTATTTGTAGTTCGAGTTCACCCTATTTGTTCCCCACTTTGTGCATTTGTATATAGGCACTTGAGATTTTTATGTCTGACACTGTGTTTACTGTCTACATAACCTGTGTTGTGCCTGCCTGTCCCTACTTTCTTGCCACCTGTTTGATTAGTACATGGTATGGCACTCACTATTAAATGCTTGGTTTTGGTTGGCATCAAGGTTGATAATCTTACCTGCACAAACATCTATTTTGCATGAACTGGCATCCTTATTAGTTTTAGGTCGCTGGGGACAGAAATGTTCTGAATCCATTAATTCTCTGTCCCTGCTGTTCAGTTTAATTGTTTATCCAGGAAATCTGTGAATTAATGCCAAGTAACTCAGTCCCTTTCTTCGATGGATGCAAACTATCTCTTTTGCACAGTTTTTCATTGGACCAGCTGCAGACATCATGACTAATAAAACCAAAGCCTTCCCTTTTACACCACTCCTTTAGCCACACATTAAACTCTGCTATACACTGCCCTTTCCCTTTTTGTTCCTTGTATACTGGTAGGACCTCTGAAAAAATAACCCTTAATAATACTAAGTTCATACTCCAAGTTCTGGAAGTCTTTCTGAACAGAAAGTACATCCTTCTGGGACATATCATTTGTGCCAAGATGTATAATAGCATCAACATCACAGTCCTTGCTGGCATTCTTGACTATCTTAAGAATACGCTTCTTGTCTCTGCTGGCAGTAGCACTTGGTAGACACCTGACCTCTTTCAAAACCTCAGTATCCTTTCCTAAATTTACATCCCTTACAACTGAGTCCCCAACCAGAAGGTGGCTTCTCTTTTTGGATGCCTTGCTCTTCTTGTGTGACTGGTACATAATACCTGATTCACACTTTCTCCTTTCCAGGATAAATTCTTCTTCTAGGACCATGATCCCCGGCTTACTTGAGTTATCATTATCACAACTACCTTGATCTGTCACTTTAGTGTTCCTATTAATGTCAGCAAGGGCACTGTATCTGCTATGCTGTGACAAAGCAAAAGCTTTGTGTTTATGGTCCACAGTTCTCACCCTGCCAGATCCCACAGTTGTCCATACTGCCCTTTTCCTGTAGGACCTTTGTGATAGTGGGGGCTGGTAGCACGGCAGCTCAATAGATGGCTGGATTGGGCACCTAATTTCTGCTTGGAGAGCACAGATTAGAGATTCTAGATAGGTAATCTGTCCATGTAGACTGGTAATTTTTTTACAAAGCGGACAGTTTGAAATGAGTACTGCAAAAGACAGCTGTAAAACAAGTATTACACTGAACTAAGCCAGTTATTTTGAAATAAAATAAAATCACAATCTCAAGCGCATTTACCCTAAATGTATTATTGGTATTCTTGGTTTATAGTTATATGATTCGCGCACCATTAGGCACATGGGCCGCTATCTCTCTCCTTTCTACTCACCCTCTGCTCCCTTCACAAGCAGCCAGCAGCTCCTCCCACAAGCTCTGGGAATTTGAAATGCAATGGAAGCAATTCAAACTGCCTCTTTCTTTTCTACTCACCCTCTGCTTCCTTCAGAAGCAGCCAGCAGCTTCTCCCACAACCTCTGGGAATTTGAGTAAGTCTCTCCTATCCATGAATCCTCTCCTAGCTCACTACATTGAACTATGCTAGCCACTCATGCACATCCGTGCCCCCTCTTCAACTTGTACATGTCTCTTGTGCACCCTCAAGAAGTTCTTATATGATTTACAGAGGCTCCAGAGGCCATGTGAGAGCACTTCCAAAGAGTCCGGAAGCTACATGAGAGCCCACTACATTCTTGTGTGGCTTCTTTAGCCTCCAAAAGGTGCAGGAAGTTCTTATGTGATTTTTTGAGAGCCCAAAAGCCCCACAAAAATATGCTGTGTTCCTATGTGGCCCTGAAGTCACACAAGAGGGCTCTGCTCTCACACAGCTTTTGAAGCCTCCAAAATGGGAGCAAGAACAGGATCTGCTTTCTGCTCTTTTCTAAAGCTGCAAGGCCACACAAGAAGGTTCTCTGAAGTTTCTAGTTTCATATGGTCTAGAGCTGCCTTTTTTTTCCAAGAGAAAAAGAGGTTGAAATATATTTATTTATTAAATTTATATGGTTCCCATCTTACTATCCAAAATGAGTCTTTGTTATTAATTGTTTGTGTGTGTGTGTGTGCATGCACTCACGATATACCAGTACAATCAAGTTAGGTATTTTCTAAATTGTTGACATGTCAAGCTCAAAAGGTTTTCCATCACTGTCCTAGGTTCTTAGAAAGAATCCAATATATATGAAGGCCAAGACTAGCAAAAAAAAATGGCAACTGTGACTTCACATTGTTTTGAGCATATAATACACCATAAATGCTCACTGACAATGGGACACTACTGGTCTACCAGAAAGACCAAACAAAGAACAGAAAAGAGACATGGGAAGGCAAAGTTATCCATTGGTAATGAATTAAAAAATTAGGAGGAAAAGCAGAGAACAAGACTTGCCAATGGCTAAGAATAGGAAACTAGAAGAAAGAGAGAGAAGAGCTAATTCTGGCTACACTTAACAAGACAACGGTCTAGATAGAGAAGTATAAGAAAATTCCTTATTAGCTTTGTAATATTAAAACTACTACTCATTTCCTTCTATATAGTCCCTTTTCTCAAGTATTTATTCATACTATTTGACACCATGAATAGCCAATTATCCAAGTCATCTGTTTTTATTACATCACTGATAAAACAGATGCATTATCTCTGAGTGATGTTAAATACAGTTTAAGATTGCCTTCAGAGAATGATAGGGAGTAATTGAATGATTATTTGTAAAAACATAATACCTGAATATTTTCTATCCATAAATTGTTTTATTAGTCTGTAGTTAATGTATTATTTGTCATTACTGTAACAATGTATTCATATTCTATTGTTAGTATTTCTGTTGCCTCTTAACATAAACATTGGCTTTAACATACAAGAATAAAGATTCCTTTGAAATTTAGTTATTTAGATTTTACTGATTTTATCAGTTCAAGTTTACAATTCTATGTTATACTTTATGGCTATGTTTTATAATTGTATACATGCTTTTATTTATTTATTTTTGCAATTTGTTATTAAAATAAATGTTCTCTCTTGTCAACTGAGTTGGGCAGAAAGACATAAAAGACTTGACAGTACCTTGGAAATAACTTCAATAGTAAGTGATTATTACTAAAGAGTAAATAATGTAAATGGAAAAAGATGTCCAACTTGTATATACTTATATACACACAAATTAAATAGAAAATGTGAAGCTGAACCTTTTGAAACCAGCATCTGAAAATCAGCAAAAAAAAAGAATGAAAATAAATTATGAAGCATAGTTGTTTGTGAACTTTTTGTAAACTGATGCCATAATGATCCATAACTGTAGGATAGTTTGTTAGACTGATATGATTAGAAGAGAGAATTCTTTATTGACCAACTGTGATTGGACACACAAATTGGTGCAAATGCTTTCAGTATACATAAAAGAAAAGATACATTCGTCAAGAGTAAAGAATCATCAGGTACAACACTTAATAATAGTCATAGGGTACAATAAGTAATCAAATCATACTAGGAAATAGTCAATATAAATCATAAGGATACAAGCAACAGTTACAGTCATACAGTCACAAGTGGGAGGGATAGGCGATAAGGAGTGATCAGTATTAGCATAATGACATGGCAGGTTCATAAAGGTTATGGCCTTGTTTAGATTAATCAGCATCATCTTCTGGGTCTTCACCTCCTGTAGCACATCAATGGAGTAAATATGTTTAACCTTGATCTGTGCCACAAGCCTTCTGAAAGAGATTAGGTACTTTCTTTATATTTGCAACTTGGAGAGACAGAAGGAGATGTCAGAAAAACAAAAGAAAAATAAAAGGGGTTAAAAAGATGACAAGGGCATACCAGGAGGGTAATCTTTGCTCTCATCTAATTATTGAGGGATAATAAGGTGGTCTATATTTCTCTATTTATTCAATTACTGTGTGTAAGCATTTTATATATTCAGCTTGATTTAAATAATCTGTCTTACACATTTGACATAGGCTATTCTGAGCAGGAATTCTGAGAAATTTAGTTTCAACACATCAGGAAGTTACCTTCTTGACAGAGGCATCATCTACTGAAAGAAGTTGGCCCTTTTTCTGTCATATTAAAAATCATGATTTGGTGGAAAGTTTGGAGAGGATGTACTTCTCATCTAAGGCAAGCAAATTGACTACAAATTTTGAGAGAGATGTTAATTTAATTTATTTTCAGGAGGCAATTGTTTGATATTAATATTTTCTTGCATTTTATGATTACCATGTGATCACTTAATATTTTGGCTATGAGCAATATTATATTTTCAGACTGAAGGGAATTAAGGCATGCAAATGAGCAGTGCTGCTTCCTGACCCTTCCCTACTTAAAGAGAAATGGTCACTTAATCTCAGACGCACAATGGAAATGACCATTTAAATAGTCAATAGCTGATCTTTGATCATTCAATTAGCTCCTGGCTAAGAAACATATTTTCTTATTGCTTTCAAGTAATCTTTCACTTGACTTATCTCTGTTTTAATATACTGCCAGGTACTGTTGACCTTGGCTAGCTATAGCTCTGAGACATTTGTAATCTAGGAATTTCATCATTAAATCACTTGGAATCCTGGCATGGCCCCAAGACTGACTGTTGGGAGCTGCTTTTGTTTCAGCAGAACTGAATGCAAAGCGTTTTTCTTGATGGAGAAAAGGATTTCTAGAACTGAGGCAGGAAAAAATAAGCAGGTTACTAGGTAGGATTTTCATTTCTTTGGCAGGACAATAATTTAGTGGTTCTGCAGCTGCTGCTGATACATGACTGGATTGTTTCCAGTTTACTGTGCACACTCATTGTTCATCACTTGTTTGCTTTAATAGATGACTCAACCAGCCCCACCTTGCAATTAATAAATATGTGTCAACATCTCTGTTACAAGCCTAATCATTATCATTGCCCCCAAATTAATGGGTTGCTCTGTGCACAGAAACTGAGCTGGCAAAAGGGGAATTTCAGGATCTGTTCACTACCTCTTGTAATATGAACCATCAGAAAGACACACATTGTAAAAGAATTACTTCTGCCAAGGGAACTGGGGGAGGTACTGAAACAAGTATCTGTGCACTGCCAGTTTTTTCATTCCTACAAATAGAAATATATTCTGTTACTGTGTATCTTCAAAGATTTGCATTGTGACTATGTTTGCACATGATGCTCAGTTATAAAAAAATCATACAGCACATTTCATCACTGACATACAAGATTCTTTAACATTTAAAATAATAAACAGCCAATATCTGGGATACTTGTGATCCCCAGGATAGAATAGCATCACCCTCATACATTATCAGCCAATGTTGTTCCCTTAGATTTGGTTTCCTATCCAAATAGATTCCTGAAATTCGATAACTAGAATCTAATAGCTAACTCTAGAAAGTTAGTGTGATCACCTATGTTTGATGAACAGGAAAAAAAAATTAGCTTTTGGCTTTTTGTAAAAAGCATGCTTATAAATAATGCTGACATATCTCATCTCCTCCTTCAGCAGGTATGTAGCAAACTGGCTGAGTTTCAATTCTGTAATGGCCTGATAATTTGTCATAATTTCTTAGTAGTTTTGCCTGGTCTCTAGGACTTATCCACTGATTAAAACACATTCCCATTTGGAAATCTCCCCTTTCTATATACCTTATCCAGATGAACTGTGACACAAATCTTGTCTATCTAAGGGTTCTATAGGTAGAAAATTGTGTTCTACAAGTCTCCTGAAATACTAAAAAAGTAATATTGTCTTGAGTTAGATAATTTAATTACAAAAATTTTTATTACAAAACTTTTTTATAAATAGAAAAGATAACTCTTGTCATGTACAATTCTTTTTTTTTCTTCCCAAGATAATAAAGGGAAAGGCTGTCATCTCTGAAAGAATATTTTATTGTCTTGAACTTGGATTAGGTGATTTTCAGATTGCCTAGGTATATATAAAGGTATATATTTCCTCAGTGATAGTAAGACAACAAGACTGAATCTCTGAGTTCAAAATCCCAAACCCTAGAATTTCAAGTGTCTTACTAGATTCATTTATTTTTCCTCCCTAGGATGTCTAGCCAGTTGATTGGTTCTTTTTTTCTTATTTTATTCTTTTTAGGAAAAAGAGGTGAGCCAAGCAAGGAATACTTAGAATGGGACTTTTCAATGACAACTTAGAACAGGGGTCCTCAAACTTTTTTAACCGGACTGATTTATGGGGGTCGGACCCGCTGGGTTGGTGTGGCTAGGTCCGTGATGGCTAACCTCTTTTCTCTGCTTTTAAGCAGAGCCAAAGATCTAAAGATTAGATAGAAAGCAAGAAATCCAATGGTTTCCTGCTTTCTAGCTAATCTAAATTTCCCAGCATAGCAGAACGGCTGATGGTCGGTGGGGGAAAAGGAAAAATAGCAACTTAGCAGGCAAGTTTGCCAGGTAAGGAGTGAGTGGGCAGGGAGGGTTCCCGTGGGCCATGTGGGTGAGGCAGACTTGTGTTCCTGTGCAGCCTAGATTAATTGCTTTGGGGGGGTACTCTAGGGTGACATTTCTCTGCGGACCACCAAAATGTTCTCGCGGACCGCCAGTGGGCTATGGCCCACTGTTTGGTGACACTGTCCTAAATCACTGATCTTCAAATTATGGCCTGCAGGACGTATATGGCCTGCCAACACAATGTATCCAGCCCATGCAGTGATGGGATTAAGCCCTACTCCTTGTCTCCCAGTCACTCCCAGTCACTCCCGCCCATCTCTGCTTCTGCAAGGCAGCAAGAAAGCCATAAAAGTCTTCGCCGGGGCCTTCCTCGGCCTGATCTCGGCACCATTTTGAGTATGTCCTCCACAGACCACTAAGAGCCCAAAGCTGGTGGCACCAAGGCAGGTCATGCCTCCTGCTGCTTTGGGCTTGGAGCTGTAAGCTACATTCAGGAAGCACTCCGGTGGAGAGAAGCTGCTAAGATGAACCCTAGATTTTCTGTCTGTTGCAGCTAGGAATCTCAAATACGGATGAGAATGGACATTGCATTGTAGCCAGGCTGGGTGGTAGATCAGCCCCCTGTGAACTCCTCATCTCTTGAGCACCCAGCCGCTTGCTAATCGCTGAGACTCCCAGTGACGGGATAGGGCCCTTCAGGCACTTAGCTTGACTACCTGTTTAGTAGCTCCATCCCGTGGCTACAACCCAAACATTCATTCTTGGCCGTATTTGAGATTCCTAACTGCAGTTTACTAATGAGCACTATTGGCTGGGAGAGGCAGGAAGGAAGGTGAAGGGGCAGCATGGTCAAGGGCCATGAGTCGGGCATGGGCAGGCAGATTAGAGGCAGCAGGAAGATCACTGGCTTGTGCGCTTGCTTGCTCACTGCCCAGATACAGGCAGCAAACAAAACCACTGTCATGGCCACTGCCTCCTGCCTCCACACATCAAGGAGGCCGAGAGCAGCGGGAAGAGGGTGGACCTCATGAGCTGCAAGAAGCAGCTGCCAGTAATGCCATAAGATGAAGATGTTGCAAATGGGGACGCTCAACCCTCCCCCGCGGACCACCTTTAGGACTGAAGGTTCTATTATTCAGTGCAGACTCAGATAGCCGATGGCAGAAACACAGATCTCTAAGTGAATCTATGATTCTGTGAGCAACTCAATCTACCTGCCTGCATTGTTGTTAAGAAATTTGAATCCCACCCCTGCTTCTGTGTGTTTGTGTGTGTGTGTATGAGAGAGAGAGAGGGAGAGATTAGATCAGATCTCTCTCTCTCTCTCTCTCTCTCTCTCTCTCTCTCTCCCTCCCTCCCTCCCTCCCTCCCTCCCTCTCTCTCTCCAACTTCAGCAAGCCACCATCAGTCAAAATTCATATTAGTGGTCCCCGGAATTTTAAATTATGAGTTTGGTGGTCCCTGAGGTCCAAAAAGGTTGGCTACTCCTGATTTAGAATATAGAACTCAGAATAATAGGGTTGGAAGGAATGTAGTCCAACCCCTGCTCAAGCAGTAGACCCTATATTATTCTGGATAAATTGCTGTTCAGTTTCTTCTGGAAAACCTCCAGTGTTGGAACAACTTCTGAAAATAAGCTGTTCCACTGATTAAATATTTTTGTTGTCAGAAATTGTTTCTTTAGTTTCAAATTGGATCTCTCCTTGATAATCTTCCATCTGTTAATCACTGTCCTTCCCTCAGGTTCTTTGGAAAATAGTTTGAGCCCCATCTTCTCTGTCACAGCTTCTAAGTACTGGAAGACTGCTACAATTTCAACCCTAGTTCTTCTCTTTGTTAGATTAGACATATCTAGTTTCTCAATTGTTCATAAACCATATTCATGTTATGGGTTAGCCACTAGATCTTTTTACATCTTTGTTCTCTTCCCTGTATTCTTTCTGAGGTCTCAACTTCTTTTATGTATCATGGTTACCAGAATATGACACACAGTATGGTTTCAGCAGTATAAAGCAGTATAATCCCTTCACATATTCTTGAGACTATCCCTCTGTTGATGTAACTTAGAACTGTATTATTTTTTTTGGCTGCTGCTGCTGCACAGTTCCGGCTCATACTTTTAAGCTACTACTGTTGAGCTAGGTACCAGTTGTTCTTTATCTGTGCATATTTTTTCTCTTAGCTATGTGTAAGACCTTGCTTTTCTCACCACTGAATTGCATTTGGTTAGATAGGCCCAGTGTTCAAGTCTGTCAAGATCCTTTTGTACTTGCCCAGGCTCTTGCAAGTAAGGCATGCTACTTGATCACTTGTATTAGAAGAAATATTATCTGGCTCCCTTGTTTCCAGCCTGATATCTTCCAGCAGAATTAGTCATGTTTGAGTCTGTTGTTAGTTGGGAGTCCATCATAGAATTAGACATATGTTTGAGTCTTATGGAGTCTTATGACCCTGATTGAGAAATACCACCATAACTTATTGCAACTTGAGGTTTTAGGTATCAGCTTTAAGAAATACATAAAGCTGATGGGGTCATGGTAAATATGTGCAGTAAGCTATTTTCAACTAGTGTTAACTGACCAGATAAAATAATGTGTCAGAATTACAAAGGTTGAACTCTAGAGCATGAACCATACTCAGATAACAGATAATCAAAGTTGGAAGGGACCTTGTAGGTCATCTAGTCCAACCCCCTGCCCAAGCGGGAGACCCTACACGATTTCTGACAAATGGCAGTCCAATCTCTTCTTGAAAGTCTCAAGTGATGGTGCCCCCACAACTTCCGAGGGAAAGCTGTTCCATTGGTTGATTGTTCTCACTGTCAGAAAGTTTCTCCTTGTTTCCAGGTTAAATCTCTCCGTGTTCAGTTTCATCCATTATTCCTTGTCTGGCCTACAGGAGCTTTAGAAAATAGCTTGACCCCTTCTTCCCTGTGGCAGCCCCTCAAATATTGGAAAACCGCTCTCATGTCTCCCCTGGTCCTTCTCTTTATTAGACTAGCCAAGCCCAGCTCCTGCAACAGTTCATTGTATGTTTTAGCCTCCAGTCCCCTAATCATCCTGGTTGCTCTTCTCTGTACTTTTTCTAGAGTCTCAACATCTTTTTGTAATGCGGTGAACAAAACTGGATGCAGTACTCTAGGTGTGGTCTTACTAAGCTTTCCCTTTTACACCACTTCTTTAGCCACACATTAAACTCTGCTACACACTGCCCTTTCCCTTTTTGTTCCTTGTATACTGGTAGAACCTCTGAAAAGATAAGCCTACAGCCCATATTACTAAGTGCATACCCCAACCTCTGGAAGTCTTTCTGAACAGAAAGTACATCCTTCTGGGACATATCATTTGTACCAAGATGTATAATAGCATCAACATCACAGTCCTTGCTGGCATTCTTGACTATCTTAAGAATACGCTTCTTGTCTCTGCTGGCAGTAGCACTTGGTAGACACCTGACCTCTTTCAAAACCTCAGTATCCTTTCCTAATTTACATCCCTTACAACTGAGTCCCCAACCAGAAGGTGGCTTCTCTTTTTGGATGCCTTGCTCTTCTTGTGTGACTGGTACATAATACCTGATTCACACTTTCTCCTTTCCAGGATAAATTCTTCTTCTAGGACCATGATCCCCAGCTTACTTGAGTTATCATTATAACAACTACCTTGATCTGTCACTTTAGTGTCCCTATTAAGGTCAGCAAGGGCACTGTATCTGTTATGCTGGGACACAGCAAAAGCTTTGTGTTTATGGTCCACAGTTCTCACCCTGCCAGATCCCACGGTTGTCCATACTGCCCTTTGTGGTAGTGGGGGCTGGTAACATGGCAGCTCAATAGATGGCTGTATTGGGTACCTAATTTCTGCTTGGAGAGCACAGATTAGAGATTCTAGATAGGTAATCTGTTCATGTAGAATGGTAAAAAAATTTACAAAGAGGACAGTATCCAAGTTTGAAATGAGTACTGCAAAAGACAGCTGTAAAGCAAGTATTACACTGAACTAAGGCGGTCATTTTGAAATAAAATAAAATCACACTCTTAAGTGCACTTACCCTAAATGTATTATTGGTATTCTTGGCTTATAGTTATATGATTCGCTTGCCATTAGGCACGCGGGCCGCAATCTCTCTCCTTTCTACTCACCCTCTGCTTTCTTCAGAAGCAGCCAGCAGCTCCTCTCACAAGCTCTGGGAATTTGAAATACAATGGAAGCCATACTCACAAGTCATTCAAAGAAAACTAACAGGTTTCTAGTTCCACATTATTCCCTAGCAATTGGTAACCTTGGGCACAATGCCTGTAATACAATTAAACTGCATGAAAACCCAGTTTGTTTTTCTTTTTAACACTGCCTCCACAGAGATATGAAGAAGCACCAGTTGTGATTATCACATTATTGTTTGGAGCTGTAGTTACTCCATGAAACAATTATAACTTTATCTACCACATCAATTGACTTTTCCTGTTTTCTTTAATTCAAGGCTTGTTTCCCATCTGTCTCATGTGCAGTAATCTATTTGTGGTTAGAACTGAAAATATCTGTGCCAAAAGATAGCCTTTGCTTTTAAACAAAACATTTAAAACACAAACATTTTGAGAACCCTAACTGGTGTTTTTAAGGCATGCCCCATGTTTTATAAATTTAACATTTAGCTTTCACTGAAAATAGATACTAAATATCTCAGTAGTATTTGTACAGTTTGTCTTTAAGCTTCTTTAAATCATTAACTGTGTATGTCAAAACTAGAAAAATATTGTATGGCTTTACATTAGTTGAAACTGGCAATCTTCCACTAACTTTTTAAAAAACAAAAATTAAATGTCCTTTGATTAACTACTACAAAAATAGGCTAAAGCTGCCATACTGTAGGTGAAGGGGCACAAAAAGAAGATGGACAAAAATCAGGAATCTTGTCTAAAAATTATTTGGTGGAGGTAGTTAAGAAGGAACCAAGATGTTAAGGAAAGATAGGAAAAATTGTCACCTGAACTAGATAAAGAAAGATGGGATAGAGTGGAAACTCCTCCACCACCACCACCAAGCCCTATCCACAGCTACCAAACCTGTAAATCAGAATGACACAGTTGGAAGGGACCTTGGAGGGCTTCAAGTCCAACCCCCTGCTCAATGGAAACCCTATTCCATTTCAGACTAACGTTTGTCCAGTTACTTTATTTTATTTTTTATTTTATTTATTTTATTTCGTTTGTCAATTGCTTACAAGATAATAGGTATAAGTAAAAACATAGTCATGAATACATGGATACATATAAGAAAAATAAAAGAAACAATAGGACAGGGACGGTAGGCACATTGGTGTGCTTATGCACGCCCCCTACAGACCTCTTAGGAAAGGGGTGAGGTCAATAGTAGACAGTCTAAGGTTAAAGTTTGTGAAGTTTGGGGAAGAAACCACAGAGTCAGGTAGAGTATTCGAGACAATGACCACTCTGTTGCTGAAGTTGTATTTTCTGCAATCAAGTTTGGTGCAATTAACCTTGGGTTTGTATCTATTGTTTGCTCTTGTGTTGTTATGGTTGAAGCTGAAGTATTCATTGACAAGTAAGTCATTGCAATGTATGATTTTATATACTATACTTAGATTGGACCAAAGGTGGCGTAGTTCTAGGTTTTCTAGGTCTAGAATTTTGAGTCTGGTGGCATAAGGTATTCTGCAATGAGTAGAGGAGTGGAGAACTCCTCTTGTGAAATATTTCTGGACTTTCTCAACTGTGTTAATATCAGATATGTAATGTGGGTTCCAGACTGATGAGCTGTATTCGAGTATTGGTCTAGCAAATGTTTTGTATGCTCTAGTTATTAATGTAATATTACCAGAGAAAAAGCTACCTAAGATTAGGTTAACAACTCTTAATGCCTTTTTGGCTATGTAGTTACAGTGGGCTTTAGCACTTAGATCATTAGAGATGAGTACTCCAAGATCCTTGACAGAGTTTGGATCATCAACAAGGTCTTGACTATTCAGCCTGTATTTTATTTTCTGATATATTTTATTTTCTGATATATTTTATTTTATTTTCTGATACTTCTTAAAAACCTCCACTGTTGGAACACCCACAACTTTTGGAGGCAAGTGGTTCCACTGATTTATTGTTCTAACTTTAAGGAAATTCCTCTTTAGTTGCTTCTCTCCTTGATTAGTTTCCATCCATTGCTTCTTGTCCTGCCTTCAGGTGCTTTGGGCAATAGGTTGACCCCCTTCTTCTTGGTAACTAGTCCCTTAGATATTGAAATACTGCCATCCTGTCACCCCTTTTCATTAATTATAAATATCCAGTTCCTGCAACAGTTCTTCATATGTTTTATCCTGCAATCCCCTAATCATTTTTGTTGCTCTTCTCTGCACTCTTTCAACATCTTTTTATACCATAGCAATCAAAACTGGATGTAATATTCCAAGTGTGGCCTTACCAAGCATTATAAAGTGCTGTTAGCACTTCAGGCAATCTTGATTCCATTCCTTTAGTAATGTAGCCTAAGGCTGTTGGGGATTTTGGCAGCTGCAACACACTGCTGGCTCATGTTTAAGTAATTATGCTTTGGAACTCCGAGATCCCTCTGATAGTTACTACTATTAAATCAAGTACCACCTATTCTGTACCTATGCATTTGGTTTTTCTTGCCTAAATGTAAAACCTTACTTTTCTCTACATTGAATTTCATTTTGTTAAATAGGCATCAGTTATTTATTTATTTAGCATATGGTAAATTATAGTGGTTCAAATATTAATGTCCAGTCCACCCAGCCATTCAAGGAGACGGTGGTCTATGTTGAAAAAAGCAGACATTGGGCCAGTGTAAGCTCTGTATCTTTTTGGAGTATTGACTTATTCCAGCTAGCTTGGTGTAGCCTGCAAATTTTATGAGTTCCCCTTCTATACCCTTGTCTAAATCATTGATGAAGATTTTGAAGAGTACTGGGCCTAAGATAGAGCCTTGGGGACTCCACTGCATAATTCTCTTAATGTAGTTGCAGTTCCATTAAGGACTATATGTTGAGTGCAACAAGGCAAAAGTCTTATGAACCAACAAAGCAAAGAGTTTGGGGAATCAAAAGGGGTCCTGAATTCCATCTACTCTTTGAGACATTTTTGGATTCAGACTTGGTGGCTTTTTCCCTCTAGCTAATGCCTGGCAGCCTAGTTGAAATAAATGGGACATGGGTGAGAATGAGCAGGTGTGCGCATGTGAGAAAGAGCCAATGTCTATTATAACTGGTAAAGTTTTGCTGTTATATTCACAAGGAGTCTCTGTATATTCCAAAGAACTATTGTGCCTGTGTTCTGACCCAGATAACACTGGCACTGCAGTGTAGAGACTGTTTATCACTTATAGTTTTCTCTCAGTCTGAATTCCTTGGTTCCATTAACTAAGTCCTGGCTGGCCCACAAGGCATAGAGGAAAGTCACAATACCCACAAGTATCTCATTTGCAATACAAGTCCAGAGTTCCCAAAAATCAACACATGATCCAAAAGTCTGAAGTCAGAGCACCAAGCCAAAGTCCATGAGCAAACTCTGAAATTCAGAGTCAAGAAACGTGATTACAATTCACAAGACAGTATTTATAAAAGCCTGGAAAGTAAGTGCACATCAAAGCAAACAGATGTTTCCAACAAACACACCTTCCCCAAGTGTCTGGCTAAATCACCCTTTCCCAGGTGTTCCTTGTGAGGAGGGGTGGACTGCTTCCTCTTAAGCAGCCTTGTCAATATCCTCTGTGCCTCCCTCTGCTCTGCATTTCTTGCTTGTGGATCAGGCAGGAGAGGCAGATGTTCCTTGTCAGAGGTGATCTAGAGCAGGGGTGGGATTCAAATTTTTTAACAACCGTTTCTGTGGGCATGGCTAAGTTGATGGGCATGGCTTGGTGGTCATGTTATTGGCTGGGCGTGGCCAACTCAATATCACTCATATTGAGGTATGCATCTCCTTGCCTGGCCTCTCATGACTGTGGGGATGGTGCAACAGTTGTAAGTGTAAAAAATGGTCATAAGTCACTTTTTTCAGTGCCACTGTAACTTTGAACGGTCACTCTACACAAGCAAAGTACCAGCAAAGGAGTGGGAAAAAATTTCAGAGACGTTCCTGAGACAGGAAGTCTAGCCCTGCCAAGAATGTAATAAGGGTTAACGGAGAGGCAGTTTCTCTAAGCAACACCAGAATGTTTCCTTCCTGCCTTCCTTACAGGATTAGGCCAGTAATTTCTTCTAACAACTGGTTCTCTGAACTGCTTAGAATATTAACAACCGGTTCTAGTTAATAGATGCGAACTGGTAGAATTCCATCTCTGGTCTGGAGCCTATCATCTCCATTGGCCCTCTGCTCCTGTAAGCATTTCCAGTCTGTTGCCCCTCTACCCTCACACTACTGGGACTTCCTCATCCTCAGCCCCTGACCTCTCTATTCATTTGGACAATCCCAAATCCAACTCCTTCTACTACTACTACTACTACTACTCCAAACCAAGATACAACAAAGTCATGACAGCCTCAGTCTTTCATTGAATGTGACTTGAGACTCACTGTAATTATTTCCTGGCTGTTGATCAGGCTGTAAGTGTGTGAATGAGTGGCCATAAACTGAACCTGGGAGCAACTGTGCAATGTTACATTCTAAAAATGAATGGAAGAATAATTCCTAGAGTTGTATCAATTAAAACAATGAGTAATTTTTGAAACACTGAATCACCTAAAAGAAGAACGGGGGTGAAAAGGGATAAAAGATACATATATATAATCAGTCAAAACCCAAAAGCTAAGTAAATAATAATTAACAACCAAAGCTAAATCAAGACCAGAGTTTTACACAAGTGTGTATGTCAGATGTTGCATGTGCTGTATAAGAATTCAAGAAAATTGGACTTCCGGCTTGTGGTTCTTCAGTGCAGGCAGGATTCCGTGGCTTTGCACGGTTTCTTCCTGTGTTCACTGCCTGAGTGCCTCGAGCCATTTGGCTTTGGGGCTAAGCCACCTTTGTAGAAGGTGGTGAAGACTGGGGGGTTCTGGCAGGGACGAGAGACATTGCATCTCCCTTCCCTAGCCGGCTAAATCTCCCTCTCCGACGGCAACTGAACGGCGATCTTTTATGGCCGCCATTTAGAAGAGCCCAGCCGGGGAAAGAAATGTGCTGGAGGGGTTTGTGAAGAAATGAAACTGATTTTGCTGACCGGGACAAAGGAACAGTGAAAGTATCCTGGTATTTAACACCTACTAAAGACACATTGTTCCCAGACTGAATAAGCAGCGAATGGATATCAAAGGGAAAACTTTTTTTCTTTTCACTCTCCTTCCAAATGGAACAGCTTTGAGAGAAATCGGAAACCCACATTGAAGGTATGCTAAATGCTAAAGACTGTGCTAATGCCAAAGGGATATGGATTTCTAAATATTTAAAGAAAATTTTTTCTTCTGCTGTGAGTGGGAAGGGAGAGGAAAAAAAATTGAAATTGAAAATAAGGAGCAGACTGCCTAGAATTTTAAAGAGCCATTTGAACATTAATAAGACTTCAAAAGACATATTATAATTGGAATTTTGTGATTTAATAGCAACCCCAGAAAAAGAAATGGAAGAAGGAAAAAAGTGCTAAATGAAATAGTTTATCTGGATTGTTTGGTGACTTTGCATCTTTTGGGAAACTTTTTTTTCTTTGTTTAAAAACACTCGGGTGGTTGTTTTGGGAAAAAAATTTCCTCTTCATAATGGCACCACTTTTGGATGAATTTAAAACTGAATATCTAAAATATAAAAAGGAAGAACAAGACTGGAAAGATACCTTGGACATTCTTTTTCAATCTCTAGAAATGGCGGTGCATTCCTATGGAGAATTGATTGCGCAGCAGGATAATTGGGACAAAGAAGGAACCATTTTTGATGAACATGTGACCCTATTGGGGGAGAAGAAGGAGGAAGAGGAAAAGGAAAAAGGGATTTTAAAACTTAAAAAAACAACCAAAAAAGATAAAAATGAGTTGAAGGGTGGATATAAGATTAGGAAACAACAGGAAGGGGGAAAGCACAAGAAGAAAAGGGAGGTGGAAAGACAAAGGGGTGAACAGGGTAAGGAAAAAAAGAAGCAAGGGAGAAAGGAAGGGGTGAGAAGTCTCAATGATGGGAAGCAAGATTTGAAGGAACAAAATTTATTTATAGACAATGGGTAAATTTAATTGAAAAAGGGATTCTGTAAGGTACATAAGATTGTGTTATTATAGGCATTTATAGAATAAAATCTTTAAGATATAAATATATAAATAAGTATTAATAGGTACGATTAAAATTTTTCTTTTTCTCTTTATATAATATATTGTGTGACTTTAGGATGTGCTAAACAGAATCCCAATACAAGTTATGTGTGATATTAAGTATTATCAGGTTAGGGAAAAGAGTTAAAGGCGTCATACTCTAATTAGTGTACAGGAGAGGTTTTGTTTAAAGAGAAAAAATGAACGGATAGTTGAGAACAGACAAAGAATGTTAAGTATTATGACTTGAACTGAGATGAGTAGAATAAAATTAAGAGAGTTAAAAAAAGGAAGAAGCTATATAGAAAATGGAAAACGGTAATAAGATATGGAATGATATATAAAAGGAACATGATTTTTGAAGAGGTGTCTGTATGATGAGTTTTAACCCGGGATCAAGCAACTTTCAGAAAAGATGTTTATGTTTTTATGTTTTATGTCTTGTTTGTTTTTGTTTTTTATTGGAAGAGAATAATGAAAATGTATAAGACAGATGGATATAAAAAATGTATACAATCTAAAGTTAAAGAGATATAATTTGAATAAATAGAAGGAAAAGAAGTAATAAAGAGAAGTTTGGGATAAGATATGAAGATGAACAGATAAGGTAAATATATATATCAAATTGTGCTTGTTTGGAAATGTGATAACTTGGAATAATTCTGTCTTTAAATAAGTTGTTGTATTGGCTTTTTAAGAAAAAAAAAATTCCTATGTCATTATATTTTATGTTTTGTTTGTCTGTGTATTGTTTTGGAAAATCAATAAAATTTGTTCAAAAAAAAAAAAAGAATTCAAGAAAATTAATGTTTCAATACTTTGTCATCCTGATTCTTGTAGGACTGGATTCTTGCAGGACATAATTTCCAAAATAACCCTTTCTCTGAGTTTTTGTAATTTTTGCTTGTATCATCAGTGGTAGTACCTAGCTATCTTGCCCTCTCTCAGGCCTTTTATGTAGTATTCCATTTTCCAACCATCTGGGTTTTCTTCATGAATCTCCTTTAATTTCTGTGATCATGTGACCAGCATGATCTGTACATGGAGACACACAGAATACTGTCACTTTCCCACTGAAGTTTTATATTTATTCACATTTACATGTTTTTGAACTTCTAGGTGGGCAGGAGCAAGGGCAAATAATGGAAGCTTAGCCCATCATGCAGCACTCAAGTCTTGAACTGGGCTGTCAAGCTCAGTGTCTTTAACCACTGAGCCATCACATCCCTTAACATTTTGGCTAGCATGTCCCAAACTTTTTCTCAAATGTCAAACATTTCAACGGCTAGGGTCACCATTCCTGTATATTTTTGAACCAGCCCCTACTTTAACTTCTTCTTTGCCTGTTTCTCTTGCTTTGGCACCAAAACAATCAATCCAAGGGAGATGGGTAGTTTAAAAAATATGAAATATATATAAATAAATCTGTCCAATTTGTTTCTTGAGGCAGGGGAAGAGAAGGCTACTTTGATTTATTGTTCTGCAAATGATCTCAATAGACATACTCATTAAATAGATAATACCTCTAGAAATAAATTTGAGAAATGTGTAATTTATTATTACAAAAATTATTATTATTACAAAAATCTAGCCATTGAAAAATATTAAGATGGGATTTGTTCTTCTAGTCTGGAACTGACACCATTATAATGATATAAGTATTTCCTGTTCTTTTGCATGCTTATAAAAGTGATTTTAGAAATCTCTAAGTGATAATGGCTGATATATTTGCATCCCTGATGCTAATTTAATTGTATGTCTTGGCATTCAGATATAAAAAAGAAGGTGCTGTCTGCTTCTCTCAGACAACTTGTAAGATAATGGAAGTAAATTAAGGGGAAAAGAAAATACATTTTATACTAGAATAGCTATTTTAAGAATTGTATGATGCAATATTTTGTGCATGGATGAGTGCACGGATGGGTGCACACTTAACTTCTGCAAGCATCATATGAAAATCTGCTTCTATCAAAAGGTTAAACATGATCAAATCAACAGATGTTTGTATATTATTCAATAGTTTGTGTATATTTTAGGAAAACAGATGGTGGAAGTGTATGACTTTCATTTTTGGACCAAGGGTTGGGTCCCAAGCAATTTTTTGTAATTCCATTTAATTCCATTCAATCATGTCTACTTTTCAGAGACTGTGGATAAATCCCTGCAGTTTTCTTGGCAAGAATTTTTCTGAAGTAGTTTGCCATTGCCTTCTTCTTGGGGCTGAACGAAAGTGACTGATTCAAGATTACTCAGCTGGCTTTATGCCTAAATTACTAGCCTAATGCCTTAAGCACTATATCAAACTAGCTCTCATTCTAGAACAATTATATTGAATCAGTGGTGGGATTCTAATTCTCTTACTACCGGTTCTGTGGGCGTGGCTTGGTGGGCATGGTAGGGGAAGGATACTGTAAAATTGCCAGTCAGAGGTGGGATTTGCCAGTTCTCTGAACTACTCAAAATTTCCACGACCGGTTCTCCAGAACTGGTCAGAATCTGCTGAATATCACCTCTGTCTTGAATAATGTACAGTTAATAGAATTGTTCACACGTACTTAAAAAATTCTCCTCTTGATTGTAATTTGGGAAAACTTTCTTTGTTATTTGCATGTGTTAAAAGAACTGGTTTTGTCTTCCTTTCACTTCATTATAACACTACAAAATAAACAAACAAACAAACAAACAAATAAATAAAGCTTGCGATAAATCAACTTCTGGTTTTAGGAATCCCAAATAGAATAGCAAAGATTTACAGCTCCCATAGTGGAATAAAGCCTTAATACAAAATATAACAAAAAAGAATGTGTAAAATTTCAGTCTTTCCAGACCACAACATCAGGCAAGATTGCAAGAAAAATCAGGATATTAGAACATGAGCACAGGGTGTCTGAATTTATGAATCAAACTTAGTTTTTTTTTAAAAAATAAGATGGAACAATATGCAGTATAATTGATGATACAGGTAGTCCTTAATTTAACAATGTAATTAAACCTAAAACTACAGTTATAAGTGATTGTGGTCATAAGTCAAGGTATCACATAATTGAGTTTTATTTTGGTGGCATTTTTGTATTGCTCACTAAGCAAAAACTGTGAATGACACTGTTGTTAAGTAAGTCCATTTTACCCAATGGACATTTGCCAGAAATCAGAAGTGAACACTGGAAATGCCGGGACTGATTGTAAACACCCAGAGTTACCCTGTGATAGGATGGATGAATAATAAATTTAATAATAAATAAATAATAATAAAAATTAAAATGTTGAAAATTGCAGTCATGCAACTGCAGAAAACTGCAAACAGATGCAAAGATAAGCCAACTGCTAAGTCCCCAAATTGTAGTCATATGACCATGCAGGAAAACACAGCCATCATAACTTCAAAATTAGGTTGTAAGTAACTTCAAAATTGGGGTCCATTGTAACTTCAAAAGTTCCCTAAGTGACTTGTCATAAGTTGAACACTATCTGTACACCAATTCTTTTGAAAAACATCACTACTGCTAACAGCTAATAGATTCCCCCTGCCCCACTCCCCATTGTACATCACAAGCACCCACATCAGGATGTTGTAGCAAAACCAATAGAGCAGAAAATCTCATGATACCTTAAGTTTACCAGTTAGAGAACAATGTCAGCTTTTAATTATTTTCTTACAAATTTATGATTTCATTTTTTTATACATTATATGGACTGGAATCCCAAGAGAAGCATAAGGGAAGATAACATGCACAACCAGAGGTAAATGAAATAAAGGAAGCTAATAGAAGTAATTATTTTATGATCAATGTCATAGTTTGCTAGCTGTGTAAGACTTTTTGTTGTTTTTTTCTATCGATTATAACCCTTCATAAAGTAACTGTGTTAAAAAAACAGTCCTGCCTTGGTAAGCTAATTTGAAACATATACAATTTTCATTCAATTTTTCATAAATAATATTACATATGCTTTTAAATCTCAACAGAACTGTTTTACTACAAAATTGTTTGTAGCCTCCTTTTATTTTCATTTGCCAACTGATTCTTTCCTATTAAATCCATTTAACCTCCCAAAGAAACAAAGATATTACAAAAGCAGAGTATGGTTATGAAGTTTGCCACATAAGTAGAACAGGCTAGGCCAGGGGTCTCCAACCTTGGTAACTTGAAACCTGGACGACTTCAACTCCTGGCTGGGGAATTCTGGGAGTTGAAGTCCTCCAGGCTTAAAGTTGCCAAAGTTGGAGACTCCTGGACTAGTGTATGTAACAATAAAACATTATTCAAATATCCAATAGTTGGAACTTATACTATTAATGATTTTTGTCACTCACTTCAGTGTTAATTAGGAGTTGCCCACAATTGACTGAAAGATAGGTGGTTATGTAAATGTTTTAAATAAATTAATAAACACTCTGTACTGTATTTAATGGCATTTGTCTAATATGTTAGGTTACTGTTCCATCTATATTTCAACAATGCTAACAGAGTAATGCTTACTATATTTTAGATTAAATTTAAAGATTTTATGAATATTGGCTGTTACCTAGAGGCCAGGAGGGTCAAACTCAATTTCATTGATGGTTGTATCAGGGTTGTGTTTGACCTCAGAGGGCCAGGAGGTGTGGCCATGGGGGACGTTGTAAGCTCAACATCACTTTTGTCGTGGGCACTTGTGGTGATGAAGTGCTAATGCAGGACTTTCCTGAGACCCTCATTCACTCTCATTATAATCTCCTTCCTTCCTTCCTTCCTTCCTTCCTTCCTTCCTTCCTTCCTTCCTTTTCTTCTTTTTCCTTCATCTTCATTCTCTTTTCTTCCTTTCACTCTTTCCTTATTTTTCCTTCCTTGCTCTCTTCCCATCTTTCCTTCTTTTTCTTTTTCTTTTTCTTTTTCTTTCCTCTTTCCCGTTCCTTCTTGCATGTTCAAATGCAAAAGGGAAATATTTTTCCTTTTTTTTTTTTTTTTAGCTTGTGTTGAGGTAATTCCCCATGAGGAGAATGAGCGCATACAGGGAGACGAATTTGAGAGGAGTGTTTGAATAATACACATACAGCACACATACAGCATAATAGCCCTCTGCCAGCAAAAATGGAGCTCCTCCCAAGCTCCATTTTTGCTGGCAGAGGCACCACAGTCCGGTCCTTTGCTGTTTCCAGGTCAGCTCCATGGGCCACCTCTAAGCACCCTATGGGCCATATTCAGCCTGTGGGCCTTGAGTTTGATACCCTTGCTATAGGCCATTTAACATTCTACTATTACAGAATTATTTGTAAACAAATAATTCCCTCAACACTGTCCAACTATTTACAAAGTCTACAGTACTATTACTACTAACCTTCTCATCACTCCTTATCATCCCCTCCCACTTATGACTGTGAAGCACCGAACACCTGTTGACAGTGGTACTGGAGCTGTATAATCCTGAGACCCCATGGTAGACATACGTGGAATCTATCTACTGCTAACTGGAGGCCCACTCATATCCCATGTGTAACAGCTGGATCCTGGAGCATCTCGGCAACTCATTTCACCAAATCTCTCCTGGAGAACCTCCAAAGTATGTTCCAGCTCCGTTCTCCTATGGAAGGCAACAAAACATCATCTGGGTTTTGGGAGGCAGAGAATAGATGGGGGCAGGGGCAGTCAGAGGTGGTATTTGCTGGTTCTCTGAACTACTCAAAATTTCTGCTACCAGTTCTCTAGAACTGGTCAGAATCTGCTGAATACCACCTCTGAGACAGTTTATAGGAATCTGCTCTACTGACAAAAACAAAACAAAACAGAATAAGGCAACAAACAATAGTTTGTTTCATTTGATGGCTAATTTCATAGTCTTAGGAAAATATTGTATTAACCCTCATCTTAATGGCATATCCAATATCTCCTGTTTGCAATCTAGCAAGTAGTAACATCAAGAATTGAGAAGACCAGAATTTCTTTCTCCCTCCCTTTCCTTTTATTAGGATAAGGTTATTACATCTATTAAAGCCTTGATCACTTACTTTACAATTCATTTTGCAGATTTTCAAAAGCAATTCATCCTCAAATGACAATAATATGATCATGGTATGTTCCAAGGCTTCAAGCAAATAAAGGTATGCTTATCTCTTATGAGTATATGATATTCTCACCAAGCAAAGAATATGTTTTCCACTATTGAAAAAAGAACAGTTTTGAATAATAATTTAGGAATATAAAAATCTGTTTTATATTAACATTGCCTATGCTGATTGGCTGTAACTTGTTCATATTTCCAACCAATATCTTTCCTAATCTTACCTGGTAATTTCCAAAACTGAACTAGGAACTTCTGTATTCAACATATCACATATAGTTTCTTTATCCCAGGAACAGTCTAATTTCTTCTTAATGTGCAAGGTGCATGACAAATATTTAACTTTTCTCCAAGCTGCTAGATTTCTCTCCTACCTTTCTGTCAGCATGTTCATAGATGTAAACAAAACTGGCATGGCACAAAAATAGATACAATCTTGTTAGAAAAGTATCAAATTTGTTTCCAAGATGAGAATAAAGAACACAGAATACAGGCAGTTGGATCAGAAGTGAAATTTATTCCATTATGACCATGGTTGGAGCCTTCGCTGACAATCCCTTATGCAGGAAAAACTTATCATTTCTTTTTCAAAAGCACTTTCTGAGAAAATGCAATGACCTGGGTTTCCAAAAGGGAATGCTTTATGGTCAGGCACCCCTGCTGAGTTTGCAGCTTCTGCTCGTTTAGCACTGCAAATGGAGATGAAACTTTCTTGGAAGAAAGGATTTTTTGTTATTTAATTAGCAGGATGGTGATATCCTGAAAGGAATATTGCCCAGAATAGTGTCGGGCTTGGACAACTATCCCAGAGTGTGCCCAGAGCCAAACACATTAGCAAATCAACAGCATGCAGCTATAGCCAAAGTCCTTCCTGACATCCTTCTCTGGCATGTCAGCTGCTGAGCGGAAGCTCTGGAATTGTCTGGGGCGTTCGACTGTTGGGAAGAAGCTTCGGGACTGCTTGGCGTGATTCACAGCTATTATTTGAATTGGTGGTTCTGGAACTGATAACAGATAATCAGAGTTGGAAGGGACCTTATAGGTCATCTAGTCCAACCCCCCGCCCAATCAGGAGACCCTACACCATTTCTGACAAATGGCAGTCCAATCTCTTCTTGAAGGTCTCAAGTGATGGTGCCCCCACAACTTCCGAGGGCAAACTGTTCCATTGGTTGATTATTCTCACTGTCAGAAAGTTTCTCCTTATTTCCAGGTTGAATCTTTCCTTGTTCAGTTTTCATCCATTATTCCTTGTCTGGCCTACAGGTGCTTTAGAACAGTGGTTGCCAACCGGTGGGCTGTGAGAAAATTTTGGTGGGTCCCAGGAAAACAGAAGTTGGAATTAAAGTATACAAAAAAGTATTTCGAAGAACTTAATAAAATAATTGCAAAATTAATTTGGCAAAGGAAAAACCCGAGGATAAATTTAAAGGCAATGCAAGATATGAAGAGCAGGGGAGGGATGGCCCTTCCAAATTTGGAGTTGTACTATAGTGCGGCCTCCTTAGTATGGTTGAAGGAATGGGTGAACTTAACAAACAAGAGAATATTAGTTTTAGAAGGCCAAGACCTACAGAGGGGGTGGCATGCATTTCTATGGGATATCAGGAAAACCACCCAGAAATACTTTCATAGACACTTAACTGGAGATGCATTATTGACAAACTGGAAGAAAATGAGGAGAAAACATTATTTAAAGATACCAATCTGGATTTCAACAATAGAAGTGATGATCCACCCAAATAATCTGGATATTAGTAAGATGATTAAATACTAGGACTTATTGGATGTGCAAGGAAATTTGAAATTGTGGCAAGATTTTCAGAACCAGGGAGTACAAATCAACAGATGGGCATATCTTCAAGTACAGAATAAATACAAACAGGATAAGAAAGAATTTGGAATCAGTAATAAACTTCAGCAACTAGACAAAATTCTTATTAGGCCCAGACAAAAAAAATATAACAAAATTTTATAATTACCTACTAGAGGCAGAATTAGAGGAAGAAATTGTCAAAGGGAATATGATAGCCTGGAGTAGGAATATAGGATAACTTTAATAGAATGGGAGAAAGTCTGGAGTAGAAATAATAAAATCACAAAATCAGCAGCCTACAAGGAAAATGCCTATAAGATGTTTTACAGATGGCACCTTCCCCCTTTGAGATTAGCAAAAATGTACTCCAACATGAGTCCAAATTGCTGAAAATGTAAAAAAAAGGAGGGAACTTTCTTCCATATGTGGTGGTCTTGTATAGAGGTGCAAAAATATTGGCATAAAATTAGAAAATGGTTGGAGGAAATGACAATAGAACAGATCGAATTTAAACCAGAACTCTTTCTTATAGGGATCTTTAATAAACAAATCTCAAAAAAAGTGAAGTATACAATAGTACACATTTTGACAGCAGCCAGACTGGTCTTTGCACAATGTTGGAAGCAACCTCATATTCCATCAGAGGAATTGATTATTCAAAAAATAGCAAATTGTGCAGAGATGGACAAATTAACTTTGGCATTAAAAGGAAAAGTACATGCATCAATGTACTATGACAGCTGGAACTGCTGGTACGAAAGGATAGAACAAAGATCAATTACACAATAAAAGGCAAAAGAAGATACGTTATAATTGTAGT
>NW_020769346.1:4918702-5002471 GCF_900518735.1 Pseudonaja textilis | reverse complement strand
TTTTTTGTTTCTTTTTTCTTTTTCACATTTATGTACATGTTGTTTGTCTGTTTTAATTGTAAAATTAATAAAGTTTATTTTAAAAAAGAAAGAAAGAAAATTTTGGTGGACCCCAGAGAAAGGTCACCCCCAGAGCACCCCCCAAAGCAATTGATCCAGGCTGCGCAGAAACACAAGGTTGCACCACCCACATGCCCCACGGGAGCCCTCCTCACCCACTCACTCCTTATTGGGCAAACTTCCTGCTAAAATGCTATTTTTCTGACCATCAGCTGTTCTGCTGTGCCAGGAGATTTAGATTAGCTAGGAAGCAGGAAATGGTTGGATTTCTTACTTTCTAGCTAGTCTTTAGATCTTCGGCTCTGTTTTTAAGCATAGCCGAACCACCCTTACGACTGAAGGTGCTATTATTCAGTGCAGACTCACAGAAAGCAAATTTTATGTGACAGATTCAGGTAGCTGATGACAGATAAATAGATCACTGAATGATTCTGTGAGGAACTCAATCTGCCTGCCTGCTTTACCTGATTTTGGGTAAAAGTTACTCTTTTTTTTAATAAAAAAATCAATATTTTTATACATGGTGTATTGTGAATTAATTTTGTGAGTTTGCTTGCTAGAAAATTTTATGCATTTGCTTGCAAGCAAATTTTATGTGACAGACTGAGTTAGCGAATGGCAGATAGAATGAATCTGTGATTCTGTGAGCAACTCAATCTGCCTGCCTGCTTTGCCTGATTTTGGGTAAAAGTTGCTCTTTTTTATAAAAAAAATCAATATTTATATAAATATTTATCATATTTACATACAAGCCATGCCCAGCCAGTCACATGATCATCAAGCCACACCCACAAATAAGGCCATGGCCACAGAACCGGTTGGTGATCCCTGGGATTTAAAATTATGAGTTTGGGGGTCCCTGAGGTTCAAAAGGTTGGCAACCCCTGATTTAGAAAATAGCTTGACCCCTTCCTCCCTGTGGCAGCCCCTCAAATATTGGAAGATTGCTATCATGTCTCCCCTGGTCCATCTCTTCATCAGACTAGCCAAGCCCAGTTCCTGTAACTGTTCTTCATATGTTTTAGTCTCCAGTCTCTTAATCATCCTGGTTGCTCTTCTCCATACTTTTTCTAGAGTCTCAACATCTTTTTTATAATGTGGTGAACAGAACTGGATGCAGTACTCGAGGTGTGGTCTTACTAAGGCTTTATAGAGTGGTATTAGTACCTCACTTGATCTTGATTGTATCCCTCTGTTAATACAATTTAGGATTACATTAGCAATTTTGGCTGCTGCTGCACACTGCTGGCTCATATTTAGCTGGTTGTCCACTAAGATTCCAAGATCCTTCTCACAGTTACTGCTATTGAGCCTGGTTTCACCCAGTCTATATGTGTACCTTTGGTTTTTCTTGCCTAAGTGTGGGACTTTACTTTTCTCTACATTGAATTACATTTTGTTAGATATGGCCCAGTGATCCATCTGGATCTTGAGCTTATCTTCTTGGGTGTTAGCTATTTCTGCCAGCTTAGTATCTTCTGCAGATTTGGTAAGTTCCCCTTCTATTCCCTCATCTAAGTCATTAATGAAAATATTGAAGAGTACTGGGCCTAAGACAGAATCTTGTGCACCCCTCTGCTTATAGACTTAGAAAACATTAAGGACTACTTGTTGAGTACGGTTTGTCAGCCAGTTGCAAGTCCATCTAGTGGTGGTGCTATCTATTCCACTTTTTTCTAGCTTACTAAGAAGTAGGTTGTTGTCTACTTTGTCAAATGCCTTGCTGAAATCTAAATATATTATGTCCACAGTATTTTGCTGGTCTACTAATTTAGCCACTATGTTGAAGAATGAAATAAGATTGGTTTGGCATGACCTGTTTTTAACAAACCTGTGCTGACTGCTAGTTATTACTTTACTTGTTTCTAGATGTTGGCAGATCTGTTTTTTTTATTATCTTTTCTAGTATCTTCCCGGGTATTGATGTTAGGCTGATTGGTCTATAGTTTCCTGGGTCTGGTTTTTTTTTTCATTTTTTGAAGATGGGAACCATATCAGCTCTTTTCCAGTCCTCTGGTAGTTCCCCGGTGCTCCAGGATTTCTGAAAGATATGGTGCAGTGGTTCTGAGATGGGATGTAATCCATCAGGCCTCAGTGATTTGTTTTCATCAAGATCAGACAGGTGTTCTCTTACTTTTTTTTTTTTTGCTTATTTTAACTTTTATTTCTGTTCTGTCTTTTTCAGTTATGTTGCTCTAAGCACTAGCTTTGCTCAGAATTTCCATTTTTACCAATTGGGATTGAAATTGCTGCAATAAACCCTTGAATTGCACCTCCTTGTCTGTGAGTAACATGGTTTGTCTGCAAAACTATCCGGTACCCAGTGAAGGCTGACAAATAGGTTGGTACCTTCTGCTTTGTCTAATTCTTTGTGTGGAGCCCACTGCAATTTCTTTCTTTTTTGTTCCGGTTGTAGTTTTAACCTTTTGCCCTGATAAATGGCAGGAAGGGTGAATGAATAGAGGAAAATGGGCTGGTTGGAAGACTTTATTTCTTGTTCAATCTCTCCCTTGTGCAAAAATAGAATATTTTATACACAGAGAAACAAATGTATGGCTGTGAATAATTATGTGAACCAAATTGGCATATTTGTGAATTTGCATTATTTTTTAAAGATATCTTGGGGAGAGGGAGAAAAACTAGCTTCCCTTGGGAACAGAGGAACATTCTCTAAAACCACATAATCAAGAGGATGCATAAAGTTAGGGTTGCATAGGTTAGAGAAATCCATAATTGTCCCAATATCCATAAATACAAGAGAGCCCAAAATATAGAAAAGAGTGCCTAAACAGCATGTTCTGCAGAAATCTAATCTCCAGTCCTAGTAAGTAAGTAAGTAAGTAAGTAAGTAAGTAAGTAAGTAAGTAAATAAGTAAGTAATACTCCTAAGCAAGTATTTCACAAAATTCTGACAATAAATCGAATTATAAATTTGAGGTTCACTTATAAATTTCTAGCCACTTTTCTTCTTGATACAAAGTCAATCTGTACTTGAGGCACAAATCGAGATGCTGAAGTGGTCAACCATGATGCACAATTAGTTGAAGCAGGTTCAGGCATGTAAATATAAGTATTTCCTTTTGGTTCTCCCTTTGGGAAGGGGCTTAGGAGAGCTTGTCCTTAACATGCAAATTTTTTTCCCAGTCCACATTTCATCTCAAAAGTTGATAGAAAGATCAAAGTCCATCATTTCCTGCAATCCTGTAGGTGCAGAATAGATTTCTTCTTTGCCTTTATGGATTGCATTTCATCTTGGAACAAACATTGCCTTTGGCTTCAAGGATCTGGTCTAAAATTAACTTATTTGTAAATTATTTTCCCAATTCCAGCATTTATCTGTGTAGGGCACAGAACTTTGTAGCTGTACCACTTGCTACATGTTCTAAAATAAATACTGGATACAGAGTTATGATGGGAGTATTGCAGGCTGAGTTCATCATAAAAAATTCCATGCTATTTTTGGATGCAACCTGAAGTATAGAGACTGTAGCATGGGATTCCCTCCCCTTACATGACAGATATAGAGCTCTGGCTCAGCAGTTAGGTGCATTTATATTGTCTATTGGAGGATATTCCCTTATGCCTGTGCAAGAGCACCAGATTGGGAAGGCAAGAGGAGAAGTGTTCCTTTCCTTCCAGTGTGTTCTTTCTAGGCTTGTCTGCCAATCTAGTAAATGAGCAGCAAACATTCAGCCAGTCTAATAATGTGACTGGGAAAACAGGAATGATGTCTCCATGATATTTGAAGGTTTTTTTCATGATGTTGCAATTGTTTAATTAAGGCAGCTTGAACACTAGGACATATACAAATGGTGCTATTGCCTTCAGTATAAAAGGAAGCCAAATGTATGTAAGAGAGAAAGTAGGAGAGAGGGAACAATCTTACTTGTGATTTATCCTCTAATGCTTTAGCTGTTCATTCTTTGATTCTTACTAGCATTTGGGATGGAAGTATGTGGAAAGGGACATCAGCTTTTCCTAAGCACCTGAAACCTTTTGAGGACAAAGGTACAGAGCTCTTTCTCACTTTGACCAGAGGGTGCCCTTTTACGTGAAAACTTGATGTATATCACCAAAAATTTTAGTCTTCTTAATGGTCCTATGGTTAGGGGAAATTCTTTGAATGATGAGATACATCACTTCCATCATTTTGCTGAATGGAAAAGAACAACCCTATCTTTGCTTCTAACAATTGTTTCTATAGCAGTAATAAATAGTTAACCAAATGCCTTCTCTTGCTCTATTCTATGGTATTGATACTCAGCACTTTTCTGCATCATGATACCAAGGAACTCTCATAGGGTTTCCTTTCTAATGCACTATTAATTGTTATAATTATATTGGGAGAACATTCATGTATAAGTGAAGTCCAAAGCCTTATGCAATTAAAAACTCCATTTTTGTAGCCCTTCAAAAGAGCTGAAAATCAGCTACAGTATAAGCCTTCCCACTATTTAAGGCATGAAATATCCTTTGCAATAAAGCAAGCCTAAAATTTTTTGAAAAAAATTATAGAACCTTCTTCTAAAAAATGAGTGTTTGGTCATCCTAGATCTATAGGATCCAAGGAAGCAAGCAGGGATAAGTGACAAAATACAATCTACATTGCAACATATACTTTACTGGTTTGCACCCTGAGTGCAATGCCAAAATATTTTGATGAAAGTACAAAAGACTGAAGTTACGTCATGACACTGAAATATGTTTTGTCATTCTGGCATAATTGTAGTTTGGAGTGATGCCTATGCCAAAAATAAAATCAGAATATCTAAACTTCTACCTATATGCACCTTATGGCTCTGCCTATGGGCCATTATCCCTCCCTATACTTTCAAAAAGTAAGTAAATCCGAATCAGTGAGACGGAGGATGCAAGTGTCCTGCAGTCCACAAGTTTCCTACATCACCTATGTAGCAGAATCCTGATGTTCTTCCTTTAGCATTTCTGTTATTTGCAATACTGAAAAGTAACAATCTATGTATGATACCAGTGAGGTAACAGACTCTACCTCACTTATTTTTAATGCACTTTCTTCTGAGTGCAGTGCATTCACATATTCTTCTATTTTAGCAGCACAATCCTTCTTTCTTTATTAGACAGAATGGGCTAAATCCCTCTGCTCCCACTGGCTCATGAGAAAAATTTCTAAGTGCCAGAGGTGAAAATACAGAAATCTAAAAAGAAAATGAGCATTGATTATTCTACTAAGCCTTGACATTTTAGCAATTGAATGTAAAGCATTTTACACCCTGTAAATATATAGCCTTAAGCAAGTCTTACACCTTCATGCTTCCCCCTCTTCCTCCTCCTTGCTTTCCCACATTTAAAACCCTCAAAATAGGATACATACATCCCCTAAAGTCATGCACTACTGGTGGCTTTCACCATATTTTCAGTATGAACTATCTATGTTCAATGCATGTGAGAACTTTTTGTGTTTGCTGGGCTTCTTTTTCAGTTCCTAACCCTGAATTCAGACCTCAACCTTTGAAACTTTATGCCACTGCCACCAGGTGGAGAAACTGAAAGATGGAAGGGCACAGAACTACAAGATTCTGTGTTTAGATTACTCAGGAGTTGCTACTGGGAGAAATGCCAGCTAACTTTGGGTGGGGCTTATCTGCCTGGAGCATAAGAGCTCACACAGCAAGCTAGTCAAGTTGCTGGAAATAGCTTTTGTGATCATTCACTTTGTATCCAGAAAGCCTGTCTGACTTTCAGGAATCATCTCATCTGTGCTTATAATTTGACTCACAGCCTGGATTTGAGCACCCTTTTGCCTTGCAAATCTAGGAAATCTAGAAACTGCAAACCAAAGGTTGAGAACCACTGTTCTAGAATTTGTAGGAAAACCTGCTCCTCCTGACTTGGACATTTTTCTTTGATTGATAGAAAAGATCTTTCATCATTCCTGATTTTTTTACTGGATGTTAAAGCCCTGCAAAGTATTTTTATTAGAAAATCTATTTTTTACTTTTTCCTTCTTTATTTTTGCACTTTAGACTTTTTCTTTCTTTTCTTTTTTTCTTTACTTATATTAATTTTTTAAATATATTTTATTGTGTTTTCTACCAATACAACTCAAATCATAATCACGTTTTAAACAGCATTTTGATATCTACAAATATTATCTTTCAAGTCTTAATACATTTAGTATATACCTATAGCTATTATCTTTGTCAATAATTAGTTCTAACTTATATTCTTATATATTTTACATATTTGCAAGTCATTTTCTTAAGGTCTCTTACACTTAATCTTCACATCTTATTTCTTATATCTTTTCGCTATCCATTCATACCATTTGTGCCAGGCTGAATAAAATTTGGAGTCCTCTTTCTCTTTCATTTTTAACGTGAGCATGTTCATTTCAGCACATTTCATTATTTTTTGTTGGACTAATTCCTCACTAGGAGTGTTGGGACTTTTCCACATTTATGCAAAAGCTATCCAGGCTGCTGTTAAAATATGTAATATTATGTGGGGGTTTGGGGGGGATATTGATCTTTAATAATTCCTAGTAGGAAAAATTCTGGTTTAGATTCAATTTGGTAGCCTGTAATTTCCTATAGCCAATTTTTAATTTTAGTCCAATATGTCTTCGTCTCGGGACATAACCACCACATATGATAGAAGGTACCATCAACTTTTTGGCATTTCCAAAAAAATTTGGACTTGTATTAGGATATATTTTAGCCAATCCCATTGGAGTCAAATACCATCAGTAAAACATTTTGTACAGGTTTTCTTTGTATGATGAAGTTATTGTTAATTTGTAGTTTACACTCCATAGTTTCTTCCATTCTTCTAAGTCTATGTTGTATCCAGAATTCTGCGGCCAGGCTATCATAATACTCTTCACAGTTTCTTCTTCCATTTTAAAGTCTAATAAGTATTTGTATGATTTAGATATGAATTTTTGTTCTGGTCCAATTAAAATTTTATCTAGTTGATTTGCCATTTATCAAATCCAAATTCTTCTAGGCCTTTTTTTATATCTATTTTGAATTTGTAGATATGGCCACCAATCAATTATAATTCCCTTTTCTTTTAGTTCTTGATTTCACTTTAGTTTCCCTTGGTTATCTAATAGTTCATTATAACTTATCATTTTTCTTATTTCTAATCTATTCAGGTGGATCATGGCCTCCATGGCTGACAGCCAATGTCAATGTCTTCATGCCAATGTCTTCATGTAATGTTTGTTTTTAATCTTTCTCCATGTTTGGATAAGTGAATCTCTTATTAAATGTTGGTTAAAGTAAGCATGTGCATTACCTTTTTTCTCCCACAGAAATGCATACCAACCTATCTGGAGGTCATGACCTTCTAATGTTAACATTCTCTTGTCTTTTAATTTAACCCAATCTTTTACCCAATTTAATACTTCTGCCTGCTAATAGAGCTCCCACTCTGGTAGTCCAAAACTACCTCTGCTCCTACTATCTTGTAATAGGTTTATCTTAATACATGGTTTCTTGCCCAACCAGACAAATTTAGTTATCATTTTGTTTAGTTCTGTAAATAAGGGTTTCCCTAACTTTATCGGAATCATTTGGAATAAGTACATTAATTTTGGTAAAGTATTAATTTTTAATACTGCTATTCTCCCTAGTATTGACAGTTGTAATTTCCCCCATAGTTCCAATTCTTTTCTAATTTGTTTTACTAATTTTGTATAGTTATCATCTTTAATTGACAAACATCTAGAGGATAGCCATATTCCTAATACTTTACTTTTACAACCTACAATTCCATTTTACTTTCTAATTCTATTTTCTGTTTTGTAGTATAGTTTTTAACTATCATTTTAGTTTTATTCTTATTTATTTTAGGTCCTGCTACTTCTCCAAATTTTCTATTTCTTGTAACGGTATTTGTCCCATATTTATTGGATCTTCTGCTATGAACACCAAGTTGTCTGCAAATGCTTGGACTTTGTATTCTTCTTTTCTGATTTTAATCCCTTTTATTTCTGAATTTTGTCTGCTTGCAGCTAGTAACGCTTCTAAAGATAAAATAAACAGCAAAGGTGATAATGGACACCCTTGTCTCACTCCTTTGGCTATCCCAAAATCATCTGTATGGTCTCTGATTAGTAATACTCTCTCTCTTTGACTAGAATATATTGCTTGCAACATTTTTTCTATATTAGTACCGAAATTCTTTTTTTTATTTGTTGCAACATAAACTGCCAATTTAGATCACCAAAAGCCTTTTGTGCATCCAAAAATATTACGGGCTACTTGCTTTTCAGGGTGTGCTTCATAATATTCAATTGTATTTAACACTGTTCTAATATTATTCTTAATTTGTCTGTTTGGTAAGAAGCCATTCTGACCTTGATATATGATTTCACTCAGGATAGGTTTCATTCTCTCTGCTAATATTGTCATGAATATTTTATAGTTCTTATTCAACAACGAGATTGGTCTATAATTTTGAATTAATTGTTGATCAGTACTATCTTTCGAAATCAAGGTGATATATGCCTCGGACCAGGACTTCAGAAGTCCAGCTTCTGACAGTGCCTTGTTATATACTTCTAATAATATTGGTTCAAATGTTTCATGGAGATTTTTGTATAACTCACTAGGGAGACCATCCGATCCTGGAGTTTTGTTGTTTTTTTCTTTTTGTATTGCTTTTTTCAACTCTACTGGCATAATTTTTTTATTTAATATTTCTCTCTTTTCTTCAGAAATTGAACCTAAACCATTTTCCTCTAAGTAGTATATTATGTTTTCCTCCATGATTTCTTCTTGTTTATATAGCTTGCCAAAAGAGTTTTGCACATTTTTTTCTCTCTTCTATCTGATGACATATATTTCCTTCCTCATCTTTGAGTTGCTGAATTATCCTTTTTTCTTTCTCTATTTTTAATATATGGGATAACCATCTAGTAGGCTTATTTGCTGATTTGAAAAAATTCTGCCTTACAAATTTTAAATTAAGTGTTTTTTCCTCTAAAAATGTCAAATTTAGTTTATGTCTAGCCATCATTATTTCTTTTTTCGCTTCCATATTTTTGGGGTCTTTTTGGAGTTCACATTTTATCTTCTCATACAATTAATTCTGTTTTTTCCATTTTTCTTTATTTTTCTTGGCTGTGTATGCTATTGATATTCCTCTCACACAAGCCTTTGTGGTATCCCATAAATTCTGCAAGGTGGTGTGTTAAATTGATCCTAAAAAATATTTCCAATTTATTCTTGATACTCTGATTATATTCTTTTTCTTTCAAAATTTGTGAGTTTAGCCTCCATTTCATCTTTCTTTTCCTCTGCCTTTTCCAAACAATTTTCACGGGGTTATGGTCAGCCCATATATTGAGCATTATTTCTTCCGTGAGGATATCCTTTTCAATTGCACCATTTACCCACCCCATGTCAATTATCGACCAAAACTACTGGAGTAGAATGTATAATCATTTGGTTTTTTCGCCATATGTCTTCCAAATTAGTTTCCTCTATCAGTTTAAAAAATGTTTTTGGTAAAATTTTCTTTTTCTTTATTTCACAATTTGTTCTTTACTAATATAACCCTTTTCAGTATCTACAATGGCATTGAAATCCCTTACTAAGCAAATATTCCCCTGTCTTGCCTCAATTATTTTCTCATATAATTTCTTATAAAACTCCTTTTGATTATAATTGGGGGTATATATCCCCAACAATAATGTTTGTTTTTGTTGAATATTCATTTGTACCATTAAGATTTGACCCTGTTCTTCCACATAGATTTGTTTTGCATTTATTCCTTTTCTAATATAAATTGCAACCCCTCTTTTTTCCTGATCCGCCAATGCTGTATATAATACACCTACTTTGAGGTAATCTAAACATTTCTATGCTGTTTTTTGATGTAAGCATACAATGTCAACATTTTGTTTCACTAATTTAGCCAATGTTTGTTTTCTCTTACTCTGGGAATTCAATCCATCGATGTTTATTGAAATTAGTTTGATTTCTTCTTCCATTACTGATTGTAAGTCTGTCTTGGCTTTCTGTTAACTCTTGTTTCTCTTTGTATTCTTAGTCCTCTTGTTCTTAGTCCTTCTCTTCTCAGTTGTTTGCTCTCTTCTTTACTTTTTTCTTCCAGGTCTATTTCTTGTAATTCCTGTTGTTGATCTTCTTGCTGATCATCCTGGCTTTTGCTTTCTAACTGATCCTTACTACTCACTTCTTCCTCTAATCCCACCAAATAATCATACAATTCTTGCATCTTATCAATACTATCAATTCTCATTCTTTTTTTTTGCCACATAACCAACATTCCTTCTGGTACCAACCATCGAAATCAAATATTTTGTTTGTTCAGAAGTGCTGCTAGGGGTCTGCAAACTTTTCTTAACTCTCTTACTCGCCTTGGGACCTGTTTCAAGGTCAATTTCTTTATCCCTATAGATCATTGGCTCGTCCTTTGTGATCTTGTAAATAATATCTCTCACATTCTTTCTTGCAAACCTAATGTGGACTTCTCTCAGTAATTTATGTTGCCTCACATAATTCATGTGAATTCTACAGACCTCATCAAGTTCATTTATGATCTCCTGTTGATCTGTCTGCAATGCATCTGCTATAAGTTGTGACATTATAGCTCTTAAGTCTTCATCCTTGGTTTCTGGTACGTTCTGGAATCTCAGATAAAATGCTGCACATTCCATTTCTAAATGAATTATCGAGTCTTCCAGATCTCTATTCATTTCCATTACTTTTCTTTTAAAAAATAAAATAAACTATTGAATTTTATTACATTAAAAACATAAACATTATATAATAACAGCTGTTTGTGGTGCTTAACGTGTAACAATCATTTGTGCAATATTTACAAATATTAATTTGTGCATAATTATATTCTTATTTTATCTATATTCTATATTTAGTAATTACTTATCCTTAGTCTGTCTCCGATCTATCCAGTTATACCATTGTTCCCATACCTTATAAAATATTGAAGATTCCTTATCTTTTAAACTCAGTGTTAATTTATCCATTTCAGTACAATTCATAACTTTTTGTATAACCAGTTCCTCTACAGGTGTATATGGCTGTTTCCAACCTTGGGCAAAGGCAATCCTGGCAGCAGTCAGCATGTGTAATAATAAGTATTTTGTACTCTTTACATTTTTTAAAAAAGATCCCCAATAGAAAGAGTTCTGGTTCTAGGTCTAGTTGTTCATTGATGATTTCCTGTAGCCAGTTTTGAATTTTGAGCCAGTATTTTCGAGCCTCTGGGCAAGACTACCACATACGATAATATGTTCCCTCTTTTTTTTTTTTACATTTCCAACATATGGAACTCATTTTAGGATACATTTTTGCTTATCTCGAAGGGGGTAAGTGCCACCTATAGAACATTTTATATGCATCTTCTTTGTATGTTACTGATTTTGTTAATTTGTGGTTTCTATTCCATACAGTCTCCCACTCTGATAACTTTATGTTATGACCAATATTTTGACCCCATGCGATCAAGCATCCTTTCACTACTTCTTTTAATTCTATTTCTAGGAGATACTTGTAAATTTTGGTAATTTTTTTTTATCTGGGCCTAATAAAATTTTGTCTAATTGTTGAGGTTTCAAATATATTCCATACTCCTTTACATCCTTTTTATATCGACTTTGTATTTGAAGATAAGTTCACCAGTCTACTCGTAGCCCTTGTTCTTGGAGCTCTTGTATTGTTTTTAAATTTCCATTTGTATCCAATAAGTCTTTATATTTTAACATTTTGTTCAGGTCTAAATTATTTGGTTGGATCCTCGCTTCCATTGTAGATAGCCAAATTGGGATTTTTATGTAGTGTTTCTTTTTAACCTTGATCCAATTGTATATCAATGAATCTCTAATCAGATGTCTATGGAAATAGTTTTGTTTAATAGGTCCTATATCCCAAAGAAAGGCATGCCATCCCCTCTGAAGGTCATGACCTTCTATAGCTAATATTCTTTTTTTTAATAACAGACTTTATTCAGTTTTTCACATTAAAAACAAAAATCTCTTTTTAGTGGACAACATATTTCCGGGTCATCATCTTTACATACAAATATGACAGAAATTATACATTGATATATGCATACTTAATTCTATTATTACCTTTTCCATTCCAAATTTTCAGTAAGGAGAGAAACAAACACATTAATTCTAGTCTCTTTCATTAATCTCAATCGATTTTGTTTCATTTCAATTATTTCAAATATAATCCTTTAGTATTTGTTTTTAAACATAAAGATAAACAATATGTGTTTGCCTAATAAATAATGATAAAGTTTAATTCTAAGTTCTTTCATTAATCTCAATCTAAACATCTTTTTATTTCATTTCAATTATTTCAAATATAATCCTTAATATTTATTTTAAAAATAAAAATAAACAATATATATTTGCCTAATAGTGGTAATAATGAAGTTACCAATGTCTCTCCTTGTTTTTAATAATCTATATTAAACTTATTAATTTAGCTGGTTCTTTAGTTTGTCATATTCCCTTTCCATTTCACTTTTTTATGAATTCTAAATTAATACAGCTCTTAACACACCCACACAAAAAGAAAAAAGAACAAGTATAAGTTTCCCCTCTTTTACTATTTTGAGTGTGACACCTTAATGATTAGAATATACCTTTATTCCCTCATCTTAATTCCCAATAAACCATTAATCATTACATCTTTTAAATTGGATTCCACAGCATATTCCCCCCCTTTAATAAGAGTTATCAGTATCTATATTACCCTATTTTCTAAATATGTTTAATCACAGAGGTATTTTTATTACCCCTTGTCACCCTGCAGAATCCCCTTTTAATTCATCAATCATTATCTCTGAAAAAGCAATTTCTTTTCAACATTTTACTAGTTCTGTGTTTCTTTGTTTCACATGCCTGTTTCTTACTGCTTTTCCTCCCCCTCTTTTCCCCATATCTTTTCTCATTCCAATTTATCTCTTTCTTAATATCTTCCTTTCCCCTTTTCTGCTGAGTCTTTCTGCCTTTCCTGACTTCACAGGTATTCCTTCTTTTAATTGTAAAGAAACAATTTCCTTTAAACATTTTACTAGTTCTGTGTTTCTTTCTTTCACATGCCTGTTTCTTACTGCTTTTCCTCCCCCTCTTTTCCCCATATCTTTTCTCATTCCAATTTATCTCTTTCTTAATATCTTCCTTTTCCCTTTTCTGCTGAATCTTCCTGCCTTTTCTGACTTCACAGGTATTCCCTCTTTTAATTGCTTTCTTAAAACTCAACTTTTTAACCTTCCTTCTTTCCCCACTTCTTTGTAGCGTTCTTTGTGTTAATTGTCTATTTAAAATGTCTTGTCCTTGAGTCGATTCCTCCTCCTCTGAGAATCTTTCTTCTTGTTCTTCAATCGCCATTTCTATTTTTTCTAGCACAGAGCAAAGTGATTTGCCTCTTTCCTGTAGTAATTCTCTCATATTTTTAAGTTCCATTTTTAATTCCCAAAGAGATATTATCATTCTTATATTTTATGATTGTTAAAGTCCACAAAAAGAAACCACTTTTATTTTCCTTCTTTCTTCTTTCAGTTTTTTAAAGTTGTCAGCTATTCCAGTCCAGGGTTTATACCAAAAACATCAATCAGTCCCCAAAACAATCTTTCCTTGCTTTTTCCTTTATTCTGGTTCTGCTTTCACTTTCTAAAATTCTTGCTTTGTTTCAATATTTCTGTAATGTTATATCCACACCAGTTCATTCAAAAACAAGATGCTTTCCCTTTTATTTGAACTAAATTTTTATCAAAAGGTGACACTCTCCATTATACAAAGTCTTCACTTTTCCCCCCTATATTTTTATTTAAGGTTTTTCAAACCTCAATATTCCAACAGAATCCAGTCTCCAATTTGTAAACTTTGTTATTATTATTCTTTGACAATCTTAAGTCCAACTTTAGTTTTATACTTGTTTATTCCCAAATTATTTTAGTCCAATTTCATTAAATCTTTAATTCCAGCTTCTTCCTTTCCCGGTTGGAAGCCCCATTTGGCTGTCAAAAATATTTTTCTTTTTTTCTCTGTCCCTTTGTAATTTTGCCGCTCACTTTTCTTTTCTTAAAAATTCTATGTTACCTTAATCCCGGGGTATTTTTATTTGGTTATATTGCCCAGTTGTCCCAGTTCAGATGTTATCCACCTCTTTCTTCCCTCCTGCACAAATCTTAGTTGAGCTGAGTCATCCTCTTTGGGATGGCCATTTTAGACCATTGCTGCAGTTGTCTTTGGGAGGAAAAAAACCAAGCCTGGGGGGGGAGATGCCTCCCCACAATCAGGCTTGCTACTTCCTCTTACTCCGCTGCCCCTCTAAGGCAGTTTCAGCCCCTAATCAGAATGATTGGGGCTCTCTGACGAAAGAGCATGAACGATAGCCGCAGAGAGTTGCAATCTACCATCCGTCGGCGAGGAGGCTCCGCCTTCTTTCCTATAGCTAATATTCTTTTGTTCTTTAAATTAATCCAATCTTTTAGCCAAACTAATGTTGCTGCACTATAATATAATTCCCAATTTGGCAATCCAAAGCCTCCTCTGCTCTTCATATCTTGTAGTAATTTCATTTTTATTCTGGGTTTTTTACCCTGCCAAATAAATTTTGCTGTCATTCTATTCAGATTATCGAAAAAGGTCTTTTGTAATTTAACTGGAATAGTTTGAAATAAATAAAGAAATTTTGGTATTATAGACATTTTTATGGCTGCTATTCTTCCTAATAATGACAGTTGCATTTTCGTCCACAATTCCAAATCTTTTTTTGTTTGTTGTAATAGCTTATTATAATTATTCTCCTTTATCGCCTTACAGTGTGCTGTCAGCCATATTCCCAAATATATAATTTTTGTTGTTGTTTGGAGTCCAAGCACCCTTTCTAATTTTGTTATTTGTAGATCTGTTAAGTTTTTTACTAAAAGTTTCGTTTTCTATCTGTTAATTTTCAATCCTGCCACCGCTCCATATCTTTCTAATTCCTTAATTAATATTTGTCCTTTTTCTATTGGATCTTCCATAATAAAAGCCATATCGTCTGCAAAAGCTTGTAGTTTATATTCTTCATTTTTAATTTTCAATCCTTTTATTTCAGGATTTTGTCTCACTCTTTCTAATAATATTTCTAATGATAATATGAAGAGCAGAGGGGACAACAGACAGCCTTGTTGGACTCCTTTTTCTATATTTATAGTTTGGGTATTCTCTCCATTTATTATGATATTTGCTTTTTGTACTGAATAAATTATTATTATAATATTCTCAAATTTGGTGCCGAAATTCATATAATAAATTTACTGAATCATAAATTGCCAATTAAGATTATCGAAAGTCTTTTGAGCATCAAAAAAACCAAGAGCTACCTGTTTCCCTGGATGGACTTCATAATATTCCAAACTATCCATTATTATTCTTAAATTATTTCCATTTACTTTTCTATCCATCACTTCCAGCTTCTTATCTGTTTGTCCCGCCTTCTATATTTTTTAATTTTGCTCATTCTTCTCCATTGTTTGCTGGATCGTTCCTATTTTTCATCCAGTTTTTGAATGTTGCCCTTCATCTCTTCCATCTCTGTCTTCAGTTCTATATGATTTTTTGACATTGTCTCCTGCATTTTGAGCATTGTTTTTTTTTAATAGCTAACAACATTGTTTGCATTGCTTGCATATTGGTGGTGTTACTCGTCTTTTCTGTGCTCAACATCCCCTCAAGCATTTTTTGACTCGCTGGAGATGCAATGAACAATGATGAACCTGAAACCACCTTTTTTCCTTTCAGTGTCGTTGTGATGCTAGTCATGTTTTTTACTTTATTATATATTTCTTCCCACTTTACCATCCACAACTTATTTCTATCCACACTATCTATTGTATTCAATACCACTCCTCTATATATGTCTCTTCAAGTTTCTAAATTATAGTATAGTGTATCTATATAGTATTACTATTACATCAAAATTTTAATATGAGTTATTAATAATTCTTACAAGATTTTACTTTAAGTTTATTACAATTTAATACTATACTATATCTTATATTAAAAAAATAAAGAAAAGGGAGGAGAGAACAAGATGAAAAAGCAAAAAGCTAATGTCTTATCAATACTAATTTTACTTTGTTACTATCTAAAATTAATACCTTTTAAATTATCTTTTATCAAATATATTATATATAGGTATTTTATTTATTTTAAACAAAGAATATAACATTTTAAATTCCTACCATCAATCCTTTACTTAATTCATTAATTAATAATAATCAAAATAACAATTCATTGGTCATCTCACAGTATCAAACATATATGCATTCACCTTCAAAGCTATTTCTCAATATTAATTGGACTTTTAGCTTTTAAAAATCTCAAATATAAAATCTTAATGTTCTACCTTCTATCCTCTACTAAATTCATTAATCAATTCCATTTTAAGTAGCTAATTAATCAGTTCATTTAACATCTAACAGTATCAATCAAGCATTAATCGGAATAGTTCTCCAATTGTTTGCACAAATTTATGTTAGTCACAGTTCATATACATTCTACTTAGTCACAGTCTATTGCATCAGTTTCTCTTCTACTTTCATTATCTGTGAAAGTTAAGATGGTCGCTTCCATTCTTAAATCCGGTCTCTTAATGTGTCTCCCTTCCACTGATCTTCTTCCCACTTAAATCATGTATCCACCTATCTTTGCTCCAAATTTTCCATATATTTTGTCCTCTGATCTAATAATCAACTCCAATCAATATCTAGTAAACAAATAGATTGCCTCCAACTCGTCTCCAAGCCCAGTGCTCTCACCACCAGATTGCCGCTTCACAATCGGATCTCTACCCGCTATTTTGAAACTCACAGTTCTGCCGTTCAACGTCTACTGCTTCTCCTCTTCAACAGCCACTCTCCGCCTTCTTACAATCCCTCGCAATCAACAATTCAATGCCAATGCCACTGTTCCTATTGTATCTTCCTCATTCAGTGAGATTGCCGTAGCTTTGGTCCACCATTAAAATGACAGATCACTCACATGCTGGAGCAAATGGGGCTTCCCTTTGATGCAGCCAACAGTCGCTTTCTGCCTTGCTGCTTCTCGAGCTTCCCAACACTTTCACCTATCCCTCCAAGATTTGTGTGCCTTTCAGGGGGGGCTCCAGACATGCAGATTGGGGATGAGAGAACAGAGCTCGCTCTCCTCTTCCCACACCACTGTGGCACCACAACTGGAAGTCTCCCTACAAAGTGTGTTTAAAGAGGGCTAGGATTTTTTAATTTTTTAAAATTTATTTATATCATCCCTTTATTATTTTTTTAACTCAAGGCAGCAAACATACCAAATATTCTCCCTACCCCCTTATTTGAACCTTGGTGGTGCAGTGGTTAAAGTGAAGTACTGCAGGCTACTTCTTCTGATTGCTGCCTGCCTGTAAACTGGCAATTCCAATCTCCCCAGCTCAAGATTGACTCAGCCTTCCATCCTTCTGAGGTGGGTAAAATGAGGAACCAATTGTTGGGGGCAATAAGCTGACTCTGTAAACTGCTTAGAGAGGGCTGTAAAGCACTGTAAAGCAGTATATAAGTCTATGTGCTATTGCTATTGCTAAGTGCTATTTTCCTCACAACAAAACCCTGTGAACTGAGTTGGCCTGAGAGAGAATGACTAGACCAAAGTTACCCAGCCAGCTTTCATGCTTAATGTGGGACTAGAACTTACAATCTCCTGATTTCTAGCCTGGGTATTTGGATGGTATAGAGGTTGGGCTTTTGGATTTGAACTAGGGATACCAAAGTTCAAATGTCTATTCAATTGCAAATCTTAATAAAAGACTTGGGATCAATTAACCAGCCCAAAGGGTTCTTTATTACAGTAGTTTTATTTTGTATCCCAAAACAATACAAAGCAATCAAATATGAAGAAAATGAACAATAATTTGTTATAATCCTAATTTATTACAACAAAAAATACAGATCCTCAGATATCTTAATTGGTGATGAATATATATCTAAATAAGCTTTTTAATTAAAAATTAATATTTACCCAGTTTCAGAAAGATCCTAAAATCAAACATTTGTACAGCTTTTAAGAATTTAAATAGGAAGAAATTTTGGAACTTCCAAAAATATTTCTCATAAAACCTCAGAGATTTATCTAGGCAATCACCAGGATTCCAAACTGATTTAAAGAGCCATTATCCCATCCCCTAAATTAAATAAAAAATGAGACTCTGATGTACTTTGGGTATAATTTGATTTTAGAGGATTGGCAGCAGATTGGGAAAAGGTATCTTATTGTAGCGAACTTATTGTAATGAGATACCAATCAGTCTTGACTGAACAACTGATTAAGCACATGAACTACAAACAGATTTTTGAGATAACTATATGTGCCTACAATCAGGGCTTGCTGAGTTAACACACCAACTTGTGGTATGATATCTAATGTAGCCTTGTTGTAATAGAGCAAGGTAGAGATAAGAATCTCCTCTATCTTCCTCTAGTAAAGTCTAGACTAGAACAACCCAACTGCACTGATCTGAACCTGGATCAGGAGTAGAGAAAAATATAGTATTATTAATAGCTAACAAACAGCTGCACTAATCCAGGTGTGAAATAATCAGATCATGAACCAATTGCTTTGCTATCTGTGGTGAAGAACCAGAAGATCTTATGAACATTCATTCAGTATAATTATATGTCAATCAAGGACTTTAAAGAAAATTCTTCACTGATTTGAGCTCCTAGATTCCCCCATTTTCAAGGAAGTTGGCAGCTATTAAAACAAAGGGGGGGAGGGTAGGATATCAAAATGGAAATCCAAAATCTGTGTCTTGCCTATGTTCAGTTTGACATGACACCATGACATGATGAGAATAGTTTGAGATTTCACCAAGGCATTTGGAAGGAATGCCAATGCCATAGGATCCAAAGTAGGACAAATAGGTGTGAGAGAATAGCATCTAGATCTTTGACAGCAAATAATTATATAAATATAATAAATAACAAATAAACACTGTGTGGGAGCTATATTTGGTGTAGAAAATCAGAGATGACTCTGAATGCAGCAATTAGTAAAATGCTATATAAGCCGAGAAAAGAAAAAGAAAGAAACTTAAACGGACTCTAAATTTTCTTTGGCATAACATAAAGGCTTAAAGATTTCTCCTGTCCAATTGTGACTGACTCAAGGAGGTGGTGCTCATCTCCAATCCCCAGCAGATAGCCTGAGTTGTCTGAGGAACGTTTCTGTCTTCATATGGCATTTATAAAAATATGGAACTCATTAACTTTTCCTGCTGAAGCAGTACTATTTATCTACTCACATTTACATGCTTTCTAACTGCTAGAATGGCAGAAGCTGAGACAAGTAGTGGGAACTCACTCCATTGTATGGCAATACAAGCAATAGGGGAGAGAAAACACGAGAGTTGTAATTCAATATATCTGGAGTTTTTATTAAGTTGGGGAAATCTGACTCTGTTCTGAATCAGAACTGACAAAAATTCCTTATTCAGAAGGAGGGGAATGTTTCAGCTCCATAAAAATAGCAATTTCAGTTCCATAAAAATAGCAATAGCACTTAGACTTATATACTGCTTTACAGTGCTTTACAGTCCTCTCTAAGCGGTTTACAAAATCAGCATATTGCTCTCAACAATCTGGGTCCTCATTTTACTGACCTCAGAAGGATGAAGGGCTGAGTCAACCTTGAGCCTGGTGAGATTGTTTTTATTTTATTTTATTTTATTTATTTGTTAAAAGCTTACAATATAACAGAAACAAGAAAAAACGTAAGTTTAAATACAAGAAATAGGAACTAATAATTGGGGACAATAGGACAGGGACGGTAGGCATGATTCTGTACTTATGCATGCCCCTTACAGACCTCTTAGGAATTGAGTGAGGTCCATAGAGGTTAGTTTGAGGGTAAAGGAGTGGGGGTTTGAGAAGATGACAACAGAATCAGGTAGTGAGTTCCAGACATTGACCACTCTGTTGATTTGAACTGCCCAGTTGTAGGCAGCCGGCAGGCAGAAGAAGTAGCCTGCAGGACTGCACTCTAACCACTGCACCACTGTGGTTCAAATGAAGGAAAAGGGAGGAAAAGTGAAGGAATAAACTATTCAATTATTTTTTTAATTATTCCAAAGCACATAAAAGAACTCTGGATCTGACCTTCCAGTATTTCGAAGAAAACCTGCAGGGGTGTTCTTTTTCTATAGGAGGATATCACACTATGAATAATATGGATACTAATACTATATGTATTTTTTGGTGTATAAGCCACACTTTCCCCCCCCACACACAAAAAAGTGGTGGAAATGTCTTTGCGTCCTTTACAGCGAATGTTGATGAAGCCCTGCCCACCTACTAGCCCCCACCTTTCAGCCTCTGGCTCGCAGCAATTTGCCTCCTTGCAGCAAACAGCAAACAGCCTGGTCAGTTTATGGAGCTTGAGAACCTGGGCCACTACAGGCACCCCCAACACGAATGATGTCAAGCTGGCCATGCCCATCCTGGCCATGTTCCTGCACATCCCCAAAGTCAAGCACAACCCTGATGACGCAGCCCTCGATGAAATTGAGTTTGTCACCTCTGCCCTAGAATGTCCCAGAGTGTACCTATAGGATTAGAGTAGTATGAAGATTTAGTCTGGCAAGATTCTGTCTATATCAGGGGTGTCAAACTTGCATCATCATAGCATCATCACATGACATACTGTGACTTTTTCTCCTTTGCTAAACTGGGCATGGGAATGGCTAGTGCGTGACGCCTCAGGCCTGTGGGCCATGTGTGTTACAGTCATGGTCTATATGGTATGAAAAAATAAAGAACTGAACTTTGGATGGATTGTTCTATGGGCTGGCCTAGCATCCTTCCTGTTTTTCTTTTCAATGTTGTATAGGTAGTGTTTACATTACAACAATTAATTTAGTGACCATTCATAGTTACAGCGGCATTGAAAAAAATAACATGACTTTTTTCACACTTATGATTGTTGCAGCATATTCATGGTCAGTTGATCAAAATTCAAATGCTTGGCAATTAACTCATATTTATAATGGTTGCAGTGTCCCAGGATCATGTGGTCACCTTTTGCAACCTTCTGACAAGCTCAATGGGAAAGCCAGATTCAGTTAACAATCATGTTGTTAACTTAAATGCAATGATTCACTTAACAACTGTGGCAAGAAAGGTCATAAAATGGGGCAAAATTCACTAAATAACTTCTCATTTAGCAACAGAAATTTTCAATTGCTGCTACCTGTACTTTGAATGAAAAAGCCAAATAATTAGAATTTTTTATTACTTATATCCTTAACTGTAATTAATAAAGACAGAATATATATTTTCCCCGTTTCTTTACATCCAATACTTTAAAAAAGTTAAACAATAGAATGTTAATAATTTAAGTGTATTATATAAATATCATTGTACTGAAATAACACAATGTATCAAGATTTGTACCAACACACTTGGAGGGGAGCTAAGGCAGCAGCTCAGCAATGACTTTTTATGCTCCTATCCCTTTTTAATTTTATATTATTTTTACATTATTTTTAAATAGTTATTTTTTAGCTATTTCTATTTTTTAATTAGTTTTCATTAAAATAAGTAAAACTTGATTAGTATAGATTTCACTACACTTTACTGAACTTATTAAATATATTTACAGTTGTTCTACAGAGAAGATATCATAGAGGCAAAATATATAAGTAAGGACATTTGAATGGATTTCAACAGCATGGGAAACAGAAAGTACAATATGGCATTAGTCCAGACTCCCTCTCCTCATTAAAGATTGCAAAGCAATCAAAGACAGAAGAACATTCTTATAGAGGAAACTGTGATTAAAATAAAATTTCCCACTAACAAATTTGCAGCCCCCGAATCACTTGAATAAGACTTTCCGCCAGAATTGGAAAAACAACAGATGTAAGGTCTTTCACTATCTGACAGAGAAAAGATTACTGGAGACAGTGTGAGGGAATCCACATTTTAATTTATCTTTAATTTATCCAAGAAAGGCTATGTCTTGGTAGCTCACCTGCTATTCTTAAGGGAAATAAATATAGGTGTAAAAAAACAGAACACAAAAATCAACATTTAGAGAGGTTTCTGAGGGAAAATTTGTGAGATTTTATGGCAGAGCAATGTCTTCTTACAGCTGGATTTAGAGAGGAACTATCAATACTGTTGTGTCCCTGCCCAACCACAGCCCCAGCCTGGGCTGCCATGTCCCAAGCTAAGGGGGAAGGGGTGTTGTGTCCCTGACAGTTTCCGTTATGTCTTTTGAACTGGTTGGGGTTTCCCAACCAGGTCCGCCATTTGAGCGGGAACTCCAGCCGTTCCCATTGGCTGGCTCCGTTTGACAGTCGGCTATAAAAGCCGGCTGTCGGGCAGAGCCAGCCAAGCGAACCGAGCGGAGCGCGGACTAACGGGCAGCGCTCGCAAGAGCTCTCGCCCCCGGGCTGCCCGCCCGGCCGGGGCAGTTCTCACCATCTGGGCTGCCCGCCCAGCCGAGGCAGCCATCGCCCTCTGGACCGCCGCCCAGCCGGGGCGGCTACAGACCTTCCGGACTGCCGCCGAGCCGAGGTGGCTAACGCATCCCGGACTGCCTGCCGAGCCGAGGCAGCTAACGCCTCCCGGGCTGCCTGCCCAGCCGAGGCAGCTATCGCCTCCCAAGACTGTCTGCCCAGCCGGGGCAGCTAACGTCACCCGGACTGCCTGCCCAGCCGAGACAGCCATCGTCACCCGGACTGCCAGCCCAGCCGAAGCAGCCATCGCCTCCCGGACTGCCTGCCCAGCCAGGGCAGCTCTCGCTCTCCGGGCTGCCTGCCCAGCCAGGGCAGCCGCGTCAACCTGCTATGTTTAAATAAATCGTGTTAGCCTTCAGCTCCGTGTCTGCCTCGTGTGTCATCCCAACGACTACACAACAAATACTACAGTAGATCATTGTTTGGTTCTCCACTATCTGGCAGAAAAGTACTCTGGGCCTCCTCAATTTGTATCTAAATCTAATAATACTATTCAAGCCCATCATCTACCCAAATATGGCTGGTTATGCAGTTTCAACACTACTATTTGCCTATAATGTTCTACTTTGGAGGAGGTAATGAGAAAAGCACTTAGAGCATTAGCTTTATTTTGAATAAAACAAAAACTGTTAATAAATTATCAGAAAACCAAAGAATTAGTTTTTGCAGTTTGACAAATAAATGGGACTCCAGTTATAGATTACAGATTAACAGAGTTGGAAGGGATCTTGTAGATCATCTAGTCCAACCCCTCACCCAAGCAGGAGACCCTACACCATTTCTGACAAATGGCAGTGCAATCTCTTCTTGAAAGTCTCAAATGAAGATGCTCCCACACCTTCCAAAGGCTAGCTGTTCCTTTGGTTGATTGTTCTGTCAGAAAGTTTCTCCTTATTTCCAGGTTAAATCTCTCCTTGTTCAGTTTCCATCCATTATTTCTTGTCTGGCCTTCGGGTGCCTTGGAAAATAGCTTGACTCCTTCCTCTCTGTGGCAGCTCCTCAAATATTGGAACATTGCTATCATGTCTCCCCTGGTTCTTCTGTTTAGTGAACCAGCCATGCCCAGTTCCTGTAACCGTTCTTCATATGTTTTAGTCTCCAGTCCTTTAATCATCCTGGTTGCTCTTCTCTATACTTTTTCTAGAGTCTCAACATCTTTTTTGTAATGTGGTGAACAGAACTGGATGCAGTACTCTAGGTGTGGTCTTACTAAGGCTTTATAGAGTGGTATAGTACCTCACTTGATCTTGATTGTATCCCTCTGTTAATGCAATTTAGAATTGCATTAGATTTTTTGGTGGCTGCTGCATGCTGCTGGTTCATATTTAGCCGCTTGTCCACTAAGATTCCAAGATCCCTCTCACAGTTACTGCTATTGAGCCTGGTTTCACCCAGTTTATATGTGTACTTTTGGTTTTTCTTGCCTAAGTGTAGGACTTTACTTTTCTCTACATTGAATTTCATTTTCTTAGATAGGGTCCATTGTTCAAGTCCATCTGGATCTTGAGCCCATCTTCTTGGGTGTTAGCTATTCCTGCCAGCTTAGTATCATCCGCAAATTTGCTAAGTTCCCCTTCTATTCCCTCATCTACAGTAAGTCATTTATAAAGATAGTGAAGAGTACTGGGCCTAAGATGGAACCTTGTGGCACTCCACTGTTTACTTCCTTCCATGTAGACTTAAACCCATTAAGGACTACTCGCCAGGTATGGTCTGTCAGCCAGTTGTGAATCCATCTGGTGGTGGTGCCATCCATCCCTCTTTTCTCCAGCTCAACAAGAAGTAAACGGTGGTCTATCCTGTATATTATGTTCACAGTATTTCGCTGGTCTACCATTTAGTTACTATGTTGGAGAATGAAATAAGATTGGTTTGGCATGATCTGTTTTTAACAAACCCGTGTTGACTGCTAGTTATTATTTTACTCGTTTCTAGATGTTGACAGATCTGTTTTTTTATTATCTTTTCCAGTATTTTCCCAGCTATTGAAATTAGCCTGACTGGTCTGTAGTTTCTTCGGTCTGTCTTTTTTTTCCTTTTTTTGAAGACATATCAGTTCTTTTCCAGTCCTTTCTGCAGTTCCGTGGTGCTCCAGGATTTTCTAAAGATGTAGTGCAGTGGCTCCAAGATGACCTCTGCCAGTTCCTTTAGAACTCTGGGATGTAATCTGTCAGGTCCTGGTGATTTGTATTCATCAAGATAAGACAGGTGTTCTCTTAACATGTTTTTGGCTTATTTTAACTTTTTTAAAAAAAACAAATTTTATTAATTTTTACAAAACAATACACAAACAATCAAGGCATAATAACATAAAAAATCTTTTCTAAGAAAACCAATAGAACATACAAAATAGTTCCAAATTGTAATATATATATTTACGTTATCTGCTCAATTTCATATCTTATCCCAATTTCTCCTTTTCATTCTATTATCCAAATTATATTTCTTGCTAATTAAAATTTTATTGCCTTTCAAAAACAATACACAAACATACAAAACATAAAACATAAAAAACATAAAACATCTTTTCTGAAAGCTGCTTGATCCCGGGTTAAAACTCTTCGCACAGACACAAATTCAAAAATCGTATTTACTTTATATATCATTCCATATCTTATTACCATTTTCAATTTTCTATATAGCTTCTTCCCTCTTTTATCTTTCTTAATTTTATTTTATTTATCTTATCTCAATTCAATTCATAATACTTATCATTCTTTGTCTGTTCTATTTCCAGCTATCCATTCATCTTTTCTCTTTAAATATACTTCTCCTGTACACTGATTGGAGTGGCGCCTTTGATTCTTTCCCCTAACTTAATAATACTTAATATAACACTTATACTGGGATTCTGTTTAGTACATTCTAAAATTACACAATAAATTTTATAAGAAAAGCAAAAACACTACAATAACAATACACTACAATATTTTAACTTTTTATTTCTAGCCTGTTTTTTACAGTTATATTTTTGGTAGGTTGGACTATAGTTTCTTTCAGTGTGAAGACTGATGCAAAGAATGAATTAAGCAGCCCTGCCGCTCTCTCCCTTAGTGGACCAACTGTTTCCTCGACTTTTTTCTTGTTATTTATATGTTGAAAGAAACTTTTTTATTATCTTTGACTTTTGTTGCAAGTCTTTGTTCATTCTGAACCTTTGTTTTCCTGACTTTGTCTTTGCAGATTCTGGCTATCTGCTGATATTCTGCCTTAGTTGTTGTCCCTCTTTCCATTTTTTGTACTTGTTGGACCAGTGCACATCCATAAATACCTTGGAGTTCAGTTTTACACTTCCTTATCCTGGCATACTTCTTTGTCTTACCGAGCAAGTGTTGCATACCATCACACTACAGCTATCATAAGATTTTACTGTTCAAAAGGATCCCATTATTTTCTTGCAACCTACAAGTAATCTCACAGTTTCTCCATGGCACCCAATTTTGCTCATTTACAAAGCTCAATATTATTTAAACTACCCCAAATAAGTTTATTGGTATCATTTACATGACTGGCCCATGTTGCCTCTGCCAGAGAAAATGGAGTTTGGGAGGGCTCCATGCGAGACCCTCCCAACCTCCATTTTTGCTGGCAGAGTGTTAGAGGAGGCTGTCACAGCCAAAAACAGAGCTTGGGAGGGCCGGGTATGGCTCTCTCAAGCTCCATTTTTGCTGGCAGAATGTTGCAGGAGGCTGTCACAGCTGAAAACGGAGCTTGCACGGGCCATGTGTGTCCCTCACAAGCTCTGATTTCTCTGGCAGAGGGTTGCAGGTTGAAAACAGAGTTAGGTAGCCCATTTTCACTGGCAGAGTGCTTGGGCCACCACAGATGTCCCGATATGAGTGGGCCACATCCACCTTGGTCACACCCACCCCTGAGTCAAACACAACTCTGATGCAGCCTTCAATGAAATCAAGTTTGGCACCCCTGGTTTAGATAGTTCAAAGTTGTATCCAAAATACCATTATACAAGTACAAACAGAATAGTTTTGATAGCTTCCAGAGCATTGTTTCTTCTTTTTACCTTCGGCTAAAGTTAATTCTACTCCCTATAGGCCCAATTAGCATTTAGAAATCTTTTAAAATTATTAGGGGTTTTAAAATCCCTAGATAAAATTTTCTGGGCTTTTCTATGGAAACTCTGTATACATTAGGGTTTGATAATGCTGGAACTGCTGTCAAGCAACAAATACGATCTCAGCTACTAATCTCAGGGGTAGACTACTGGGAGTTCACAGGGGTTCAGAAGAGCCCTTAGCTAAGATTCTGTGTAGTTTGGAGAACCCCAAATCTCAGTCCTGGCTGGCCTCACTTATCCCGCCCCTTCCAGGAGTCCCCACATGGCCTGTTTTGGATGCAGGTAAGTGCAGAGCATGCATGGAGGATCAGGGAGGGCAAAAAGCAGTCCTCCCGGAAGTTCAGGAAGGTTGGAAACTGGCCCATTTCCAGCTTCCAGAGAGCCTCCTGAGGCCAAGGAGGCCATTTTTGCCCTCCCAGAGACTCGAGGAAAACCTCCAGAGCCCAGGGAGGGCAAAAGCGCCCCCCCCACCATGGTGCAGGAGGCCAACTAGGCCATGTCCACCATGGCCACACCCACCAAGCAATCAGGCAGAGAACCCTTACTAAATATTTTGAAGCCTACCCCTGACTAAACTCCAATATTTATCATTTGCTTCCAAAAGGATCCTATTCAACCACAAATACATATTTATCATCCATTCCAATTTTAAAATTTTATATAGCCTTCACTTTATTTTTTCACAATAATGTTGTGATCATAAACATACAGTAGATGATCCAGTAGTCCATGAAAACTTGGTAGAATGGTAAGATATTATCACATTAAACAACAAAGTATATTATGCCCTTGGTTGTCTTATAACAAATAGCATGAAGGTTTTACAACTTGCTGAAATTCCATAGCTACAGCAGGAAAACAACACAGAGATGAAATATTATGCTTATTATGCTTTTTAATGCAACAAAGAGGGCTTCCTTGCAAATTTGAATTTTGCAAAGGATTTCCTCCAGAACAGTTGGTCTCTACAAATAATAAGTATGAAAAGTAAAGATAGCCTGGGGTAATTAGACATAAGAGAAACTTTCATTGTTTTTAACAAAATGTTATGTTTTAAAAAAGTAACTTGAGAGTCAGTTTGGAACTAGAAACAGGGTTGTGCCAATCACTTTCTTTCAGCCTTAGGAAGGAGACACATCTTAAAAAAATTTGTCAAGAAAACTGCAGCAATTTTCCAAGAATCAGACACAACTGAATGGAAGAAATAAAAAAGAAAGTAACTAAAATAACTAGGACAAGTTTCAGGGTCTGATAATTCATTGAGAGCTATTCTCAATGAGCTTATTCTGTTCACCTTATGACTCCTCAATATTTATCACTGAGTTCATTACAAAATAAATGACAAAAATGAAAAGTCTTACCTTAAGAAATTGCATCAGTTTTCTATATCCTTTTCCAAACTTGTGTTTTCAGTATAGTAAAAAACAAAACAAAAACCCACTTGAAGATATTTGCTTTCCTGCTTGTTCCTCCACCAAAAGATTATTCTCCATAACCCAGATTTCAATTTTGCTCAACAAATGCTTTGCATACATTTTAGCAACAATTCCAGTTAGGCTTATTGGTCTGTAATTATTTGGATTGCCTGTCTCCTTTTTTATGTAAGGGAACAATAATGGCCACTTCCCAACCCACAGGTATGCGGCCAGTATTGTTTATAAAGGTAAATAGCCCTGCTAACAAAGGCGCCCACCAGTCCATATAAGTCTTAAATAATTCCAGGGGCAAAAAATCTTCGCCAGGTGCCTTATTAGCTTTTAATAATCGAATAATGAATTTAATTTCTGAAACAGAAACAGGGGACCAGATAGGGAGATTTTCTAAAGTTAATAAATCATTGCTTTGGTTATGCATAGAGTCCTGATTGGGTTTAAAAAGAAGATTAGAATAAAAATTATCCCAGGTTGAAGCAGGAATGGGGATATCAAAATAAAATTTACATCCCTTCAATATACCTGAGACAGCATTCCAAAAGAAAGCTGAATTTAACCCTTTTGCCCAAATTTCCAAGTCCGACCATAATTTAGTTCTATAGGAAGCCTTCTTTGATGCTATCAATTTCTTATAATCACACCTACTTTTCAACATGTTGCTATAGTTTTTTGAGGTGGGACATCACTGAATCCTACGCATTGCAGCTCTCAAATATTTTCTACTGTGCAACTCCCTGGTTTTCCACATATGTTTTTATTACTGTATTCTTATATATTTAACTTATCTGTATTTTGTCTTGTTACATATTTATGTTATGTTACTGATAAGGTCTTATGACTATTCAATAAACCTCTTAACACTAACATATTTGCTTTCCCTTCTCACCAGTATTTTGGCTTTTTGAAATGTGCAAGCATATGCTCAAGAGTATCTGCTTTGTTAAATTAATATCCACTAATTTTTGTATATATTTCCAGTATTTAGGGATAATATGCACAAGAACAATTTTGCTTTGCTAAGATAATTTCTACTAAACTAATGCCTAAAATGGATCCAGGCATCCCTGCTTGATCACATGCAGGAAATATGACTTCAGCAACAGAGTGGTCAATGTCTGGTATACTCTACCTGACTCTGTGGTTTCTTCCCCAAACCACAAAAATTTTAACCTTAGACTGTCTACTATTGACCTCACCCCTTTCCTAAGAGGTCTGTAAGGGGCGTGCATAAGTGCACCAACCTGCCTACCATCCCTGTCCTATTGTTCTTTATTTTTCTTATATGTATCCATTTCATGTATTCATAACTATGTTCATACTTATACCTATTATTTTGTAAGTGATTGACAAATCAAATAAATAAATAAATAAATAAATCTCTGAGCTACTTTTTCCAAATCTACTAACAAGGATGAGTGTAAGCTAACCCGTAATACATATGGCTCCATTGATTTTCTGATATAAACAGACTTTCTGTGACAAATGTTTAATAATGTTTAATATGGCCTGGAGCTCCTGCCAGGTTAAAAGATAAAGACTCCTTAAATATGACCTCTGTTCTTGGTAAGTGCAAGGCCAATCTATGTAGTTTTCATGGCAGCAGTATGTTAGTGGTTTGCTTATACTTCTTTCAACCTCCTAGACGAACATACAGCTATGGAATTTTCTCATAATGTACAGTCTGAGTATTCACTTCTGATCTGGCTAAATTCTAAACTCTAAAATGAGCTTTTCTTTCAAATACTAATGTTTCTATTTCTTCTGCAATGTGAAATCTAATCAACCAGTGAATTTGAATTCACTAGCATTTCTATGTCTAGCACACAATCTGATTGGGGCTCCATATTCTAGGAGCTCACTAATATATATATTGGCTAAGGCAGAGCACATTTATAATTGTTTCTAAACTCCTGGAGAAGAACATGCCAAAGCTGTCTCTAAACTGTTTTCTTTCTCTTAACAGCAGTGGAGAAAAATACAGGGACTGAAAAAAACATATAGTTATTGCTGTTGTCTTGCGAAATAAGTAGCAGAGAGTCCTTATTATTTACATCATTCTCAGGAAGTACAACTTTTAAGGGAAATCCTGGGATTAGAAGTCATGCTCTCCCAATGTTTAGCCTGTTGCCTTAATCTCTATACCACACTGACTCTCAAGTTGATCTAGATCAGGGGTCGCCAACCTTTTGGACCTCAGGGACCCCCAAACTCATAATTTTGATTCCAGGGACCACTAACTGGTTCTATGGGCATGGCCTAATTTGTGGGTGTGGCTTGGTGGTCATATGACTGGCTGGGCATGGCTTGTAAGTAAATATTATAAATATTTATATAAATATTGAATTTTTTATAAAAAAAAGAGAAACTTTTACCCAAAAGCAGGCAAAGCAGGCAGGCAGATTGAGTTGCTCACAGAATCACAGATTCATTCAGAAATCTATTTATCTGCCATTGGCTAGCTCAGTCTGTCACGTAAAATTTGCTTGCAAGCAAACTTACAAAATTAACTCACAACACACCATGCATGTAAATATTGGTTTTTTTTATTAAAAAAAGATATATTTTTACCCAAAATCAGGCAAAGCAGGCAGATTGAATGCTCACAGAATCATTCAGTGATTTATCTATCTGCCATCAGCTAGCTCAGTCTCTCAAATTTGCTTGCTGTGAGTCTGCACTGAATTTGCTTGCAAGCAAACCTTCAGTCCTAAGAGAGGTTCGGCAGACCAAAGATCTAAAGACTAGCTAGAAAGCAAGAAATGCAACTATTTCCTGCTTCCTAGCTAATCTAAATCTCCTGGCACAACAGAACAGATAATGGTCGGAAAAAGGAAAAATAGCAATTTTAGTAGGCAAGTTTGCCGGGTAAGGAGTGAGTGGGCAGGGAGGGTTCCTGCGAGCCATGTGGGTGGTGAAGCCTTGTGTTTCTGCACAGCCTGGATTAATTGCTTTGGGGGGGTGCTCTGGGGTTTTCTCTGTGGCCCACCAAACTTTTCTCAAGGCCCACCAGCTGGCAACCACTGATCTAGATCAGTGGTTCCTAAAGTGGGTGGTACCACCCCCTGGGGAGTGGTGGGATGCTTTAGGGGGCGCTAAAAGGCAAAGGGGCCTGCAGGGGGGTGCTGGAGGTGGGCCCCTCGCAGGGCACAATTCAGGGGTGAGAAAAAAATCCCACAGCCTCGCTGGATCACCCCATTGACTTGCAAGGGGCTGAATGGGGTGATCTTGCGAAGTCTCACCCTGAACACAGCGTTGGGAAAGGAGAGCAAAGCCAGAGTTGCTTTGCTCTCCTTTTCAAACATCCCACCACTGCTGCATTTGGGGCAAGGCCCTGCTGGATCATCCCATTGGCTTGCACACTCTGGAGCCTGCGGAGCCTCGCCCTGAATGCAGCATTGGGAAAGGAGAATAAAGCCAGAGGTGCTTTGCTCTTCTTTTCAAACATCCTGCCACCGTCGCCTTCAGGGTGAGGCCCCACAGGGTCACCCGATTGAGCCCCTTGCACTGGAGGCACCTGCCCAAGCAAGTCCGAACAGAGCAGTGCACGAAGTCAATGGGGTGAGCCTGAGAGAGGGAAAGAGAGAGGAAAGAGAGAAAAGAAAGAGAGAAGGAAGAAGATAAAGAGAAAAGGGAAGAAAGAAAATGGGACAGACAAAGAAAGGGGAGTGATGGAACGAAGGGACAAAAAGAAAAAGAAATAAAGAGGGAGGGAGGGAGGAGAAATATAATGAGATATCTATTCTAGTCCAATCACCTGCTCCAGCAGGGTTAGAAGGGTGTGTGTGTGTGTGTGTGTGTGTGTGTGCGCGTGGCTGTCAAAACTCCAAAAACAGGTCAAGTAGTTCTGGGGAGGCCAGTCATAAATTAGAACACTTGCTAAGCAACCGGCCATTAAGTGAGGACCACTTGTATTTGGTTTGCCAGTCACCAAACTGTTAGGAATGTAAGTCACCTAACAGTTATTTGGGTTGGAAATATATAAACTAGGATAGACATTTTAATACTATGTCTTTAAGAAAATGCTAAAAGTGTAATTGGGTGTGGTTTCTCAAATGGCCATAAGATGGAGCCAGAAACCTGGGTTGTTTAGTCTCAGAAGAAGTCTCAGTGAGTCTCTGTTCCTTTCTGTTGGAGAGAGTTGCCGTTCCTCCTAATTGACTGTTATTCTTGGATTTGATGTAAGTCTGTTACTGAACTGTTTTTGATACTGGACTTTGTTATCGGATTATCCCTGGACTGAGAACTGACTGATTTAACCGTGAATGACTTGGGCTGTGTTTGGAATTTGCTTAAATGTTTATTGGAAGTAAAAACCTACATTAACTGTGTGCTGTGTGTGTGTTATTCTTCACTTCTCTCACTACGTCTCCCTGTATGCACTAATTTGCCTAATGGGAAATTACCTCAACACAAACCATGCCCATCCAGTCACCTGACCAGCAAACCACACCCTCAAATTAGGCCATGCCCACAGAAATTTGAATCCCGCCCCTGCGTAGGGGCATTGAGGATGAGTTTGTAGCACCAAGGGTTAGGGTTAGGGTTAGGGTTAGGACTGAAAAAGTTTGGGAACCATTGATCTAGATGAGTAAATGAGTGACATTTAGAAATCCATGACATCTTACATGCAGCAAGTTGTTTGTTGTATTTGTTGTTTTCCCTTCTGGAAAAGTGCGGTAGACATCTAGTAAAACTGACATCAGCTATCCAGATCAGATTTTAATTTCTGGAACTATATCTAATCTGAAATGAATTATCAAAATCAGCTTTCAGGATGTCACACAGAGGTGAAGGGGGAGGAAGTATCCATGAAAGGATGGAGAATGAAATGATGGGGAAGGTTCTGGCCTTTATACCAAACATAACCTGCTTCAAATTCTGGATTAATGATAAAGATATGTCATGCAGGTCAAAGCTTTTAGATTCAGTTCTAGATATGCATTGAAATGACGAGGTAAAAAAAGTGATGGGAAGAAGTTTTCTTTAAAGCCCTGAAGAGGTTTTTTTTTTTAAAGCTGTGAAACATTAATGGATATTCCACTTTTTTTTCTCCTTCACATGCACCTGTGTATACTCACTTACTCACACACACACACACATACATCATGTTATTGCTTTTTCCTTATGAAATATGGAAGACAGATAAACATCTAATGAACAAAATATACCAAGAGAAAATTAATGTTTCCTTTTCCTTTCTTTCAGAAGCATAATTATACACAATGAATCCAGATAAATAATTACTGCCTCTATATTTAACAATACTGGAATGTACTATTTATAAATACAGAGAACCACCAAATCCTAAACCAGTTCACTGGCCACTGAGATGTTGGGTTTCTCTTAGCATTTTCCTCCCTGGAATTTTCAGAGATTTGAACCTGCAGCTTCCTTTCTGCAAGACACATATTCTCCTGAGCTTTAGCTACTCCAGACTTCATTTGGAAACTATATGGCAGGAAATAATCACCAGCTGCAAAAACAAAGCTGAGAAAATATCTACATAATCATTTCCAGCACTGGTTCATGACACTCCTCTTACCCAGTTAAAGGATGACTGCTGCTTTGGCTCTCTGACAATCTTTCTGCAATCCTGACAGTCTCTATTTGTTGCCCTGCCAACTGTAGATAACCAACTGTGCACAATTAAAAACATCCTTTTTTGTCCTCAAGCATCTTTGAAGTGCCATCGAACTTACACTTGCAGTTTCAAGAGCTGTAATAAATAGCTTGGGGTAGACAACAAGCCCCCTCCTTCATGGTCCAGTTCAGCATGGATTCTCCACACCAGAATAAGTTGTCTCTGCTTTCAATTTGAAAGCTTGTTAGCTGACTTTGGCCCAGTCATTCAACCTACTTCACAAGATTGTTGTTATGGGAATAAAGTGAAAAGAGATATTTGCATGACTTGCTCCTCTCCCTGGAGGAAAACCAGGATATAAATCCAAGAAATGAAACAAATTTTAATATTTTTGTGCTCTTATTTAATATGTTTAAGTAACAATGCAGTTTACTCAAAGGCAACCCAATTAAATTTTTTGCAATAATCAATTAAATAAATAATGCTGGCAGCATAGAACTAAGTTCAACATCCATCATTATAAAGGCCATCCCATAAGAATGCAAATTTTGGGGATAATATTCTTGAATTTCTATGGTTTGAGATGAAAAAAGAAAGTGACCCTATCTATTGTTTATGTAGATCTCCTAAAGAACCAGAGTTCTAATGCCAAACTTTTAACACTGCAGTGAAATGTTTACTTTAAAATGTTTACTTATCTAGGTATCTTACTTCTTATCTCAATAGTGCCCACTTTCCTGCAATGCAATATTTACTTACTGAATTGGAAGGAATCCATTCCTTTCAAAAGACTGCATGGCTTAAAACATTACCTAAGCCAGCCTCCCTGCTCTGTTCTTTGGCACATTTAGATGTGCTGATCTATATTGGTCATCACCTCTCCCCTCCTGCTCTGCTATCTAGTTAGGATGAATAGTGTAATTCAATACTTCTGGAGTATGTTGACCTCGGGAAGCTTTTTATTGTACACTGATGCAAATTTGAAATAGTAATAACTTTAACAGTAATAGGAATAACAATAATAATTTAAAATAAATAACCAATAACTTTTATGAAATGGAGAAACTTAGTGTTCAATTATATGATTCCTTAAAATCTCACAGAGTTTTGCCATTTTTACCTGGAATTACTTCACAGTAACTTTAATTTTTTTATTTCAACTGACTGTTAAAAGTGAAATAAATGGGATGTTGCAGGTGGTTCAGGGCCCCAGGAATTATACTCCCCATTCTTATTTTACAGAATAAGCCTTTCTGAGCAGAGAGAAGCATTCTTCTGCTGAAACTGGCACAGGGTTGCACTGTTTGTACAGTTAGGCTACAACCTTGGAATAATTGCAGAGAAAGGAAATTTAAATCATGTCAACTATATCTGAATGTGAATGACTCCTTAAACCTCAATAGTTTAACGGGTATTTTTTTAAGATTAAATTGGTGTGTGTGTGTGTGTGTGAAGAAAACTAACCTCCACATAATCACATTGTTTCATGTATCTTTTCTATGAATTAAGAATTCTTTTTGTATTTGTATTTTTTCTTAATGATTGTATTGTTTTGTTTAGATTTATGTTTAGTTATACAAACAAAAGTGAAACTAAAATAAACAGGATTAACTTTTCCAATCTGTTGCCTCAACAATAAGATGTTCTAAAAATGTAAAGAAATATCATAAAATACAATTCACCAGTACAGATTAGGTAGTACCTGGTTCAATAGCAGTAACTGAGAAAAGGATCTGGAATACCTAGTGGACAACCACTTAAATAAGAGCAGATCAGCCACAAATAAAATCCCTAGTCTGCATTAACAGAAGGATAGAATCAAGATCATCTGAAGTGTTAGCACTACTTTATAATGCCTTATTAAGACCACAGTTGGAATAGTGAGTGCATCCAGTTTTGATCACCACAATATAAAAACATGTTGAGACTATAGAAATAGTGCCAAGAGGAGCAACAAATATGATTAGAGACTGAAGGATAAAACATGTGAAGAATGGTTGCAGGAACTGGGTATATCTAGTTTAATGAAAATAAAGGATAGGAGTGACATGATACCAGTGCTCCAATATCTAAGGGGCTGACATTCTCCAAAGCACCTGAAGGAAGAATAAGAAGCAATGGATGGAAACTAATCAAGGAGAGAACCAACCTAGAATTAAAGAGAAATTTCATCACAGTGAGGACAATTTGCCAGTGGCATAGTTGCCCCCAAAAGTTCTGGGTTGTCCCTCATTTAAGAAGAGATTGGACAATCATTGTCTGAAATGTTATGGGGTTTCCTGCTTGATCAGGGGATTGGACTAGGAAACCTCCAATGTCCCTTACAACTCTGTTTTTCTGTTATCTGCTTATTCAGAAAAGGGCAATGCACTTACAGATAAGGATTACATGTTAGGAAATATTTGCAATAGATGCCTCTGAAACAATTAAATGATTTGTTAAATGCTAGCCTGTTAACACTTTCACATGTTCTTTTTACAAGGTAAATCAAAGCTGGGCCAAGGGAGTTTTCAGTTAGATTCTTCTTTACAGATGTAAGTGCATGCAACTTAGCAGGGAGAAATTAGTTTCCCAACTTGTTCTTTTATGGTGTCCATGTATAATAACAAGGGGGCAGGTATGGAAAAAGTCAATATAGCTATGAATATTCAAATAAATCTCTATCCCATTTTTACATGTCTCTCATGCCTAACACATATAAAAAAGAGAGTATAGAGTTTGTCACAGTTACCATCTTGCTTTTACTAATCCTCCTGTGGACACAACTGATGGTCTTCTCTCCATCGTCTGTCTTGAAAATACCACCCAGATGATGACAATAGATAATAAATGAGTAAATTATGGTCTGGTGCTGAAGTGAGGCATTGTCCCGGATTCATGGGTATCTTTTGAGAAGTGTTCTGCAGACAAAAAAAATGATTCAGCTCAGTTTTTAAGACTGCTGCTTCTCTTTTCTCTCTGTACCACAACAAGAAAATCCATGTACCATTTTTGGAAAATTAGAAGCACAGCAGTGACAAAGACTATTTGGGATGTTTGCCCCAACTTGTCCAGTTTTATGCCTTTAAACCTCAAGTAATGGTCTGTGATAAGGATCTTGGGAGACTAGGTTAAGAGATGCTGCCAGGGTATAGTCAAATAAGGACCATAGCCTAAGCTGGAGCAAAAGGGCTCTGGTGGAACCTTCCCTAAGGAATTGGGTTGTTAAAATAATGGTTGGAGAACTATATGTTCAAACTTGCAAGATCAATGTCAGCCTTAACAGGCAAACTGGATAGGAAACATGACCAGATAAGCTAATTGTACTTTATTGTAAAACTACATTAACACACTTTTGCAAGTCTGAATGTACAATTCTGCCTTCATCAGCTTTATAAGTTGCTAATTTTGGAAAGGTTCCTCCTGACCTCTTGAACCACCCACTATGCCCTTGTGGACTATACCACCTCTTATTTGATGTTTCTCTAGGCAGCAATTTCCCAAGTCATCTCTATTACACTGCATTTTCCAGTGGCCTGGTAAACTTTGATACATTCAGTTAGTAATAAAGCTGTCAAACAATTAACTACCACAAGACTATTTTTGTTTTGTTGCATAAGTTTAATACAACACCCTTCTGAAATTTTCTGCTGCTGCTACTACATGGCAAAACAACCACGTTGGTCTGTAGTAGCATCAGAAAAAAATGAAAAAGATTTTCAACACTGAACAATCTTTAAACAAATAAGTACATTCCATAAAACTCATATGCTAAGAACTAAATGGATAGGCAAGTTTATTTATTATAAGCACTTCTGTCTTAAAGGTTAAGGCAGGTTTGCCTGCAGAGCAGCAGGCACTGGACAGCTGAGGCTGTATTCAATGACCCAATTTGAAAAACCACATTTCAATGTTTGGATACCTGATTCCAGACCTTCCCGTTTTTCCCTCTCCTAACCAGCTGCTTGAAGGATGGTAGAGCGTTTTTGTTTCTTTTCTCTACCTTTCCCTCCCTCCTTCCTTTCCTTTCTGTCTCTCTCTATTTCTCTCTTTCCTTTCTCCCCGCTTCTTCCCCCCTCATTCTCTCTGCTTTAAAAAGATTTTGCCATTTCCTCTCTAGGAAATCTAACTTGCAACCTTGCGATGGCCTTTTGTCACCATGTACAGATCTTCCTTGGCTTGTTAGTTACTTTTCTTGTCACTTTTACCTAGCAGTAATATTGATTGCAGAAGCTACTGCGTTTATATTTAAATAGGGAAAGTTTATTGCAGCACATTTTAAATTAAATCTAGCAGGCAGCTATGTATTAGATATTAATTTTTTTCTTACTAACTGTGGGTGATTTACAGATTTAAAAAAATTATGCATGACCAAAAGAAATAGAGACCAACTGGAAAATGAAACATGCAATAATAAACCCAAATGAAGCAAGAGCCTCATCCCAAGATGCTTTCTTCCTGTCCAAGAGGGTTTGGTTTACCACACAAATGTTATCAGTACAAAACAAGATGCTCTTGGCAGTTGAGATCACTTGGACCTCACATAAAATAGGTGAATAAGTTAGAAGCTCTGCATATTTTATTCTATAGCAGAAATTTCATCCTTTATACTTGAAAGAAGGTCTGAAAGATCATGGGATGACAGGTGCTCAAAAATAATAATAATCCTGATTTGTAATAGGAAAATATTCTCAAATATATCTTTTCAGGATGCTGAGAACCACCATCTATTTGTAAGAAGGAAGCTAAGATTCTTATGCATTTTGAGTGTTGGAGTATACAAACTTCAGTATCCAGAAAAATTACTCTTTCTGGAGACTAGAAATATAGCTCCTCAATAAACTGTTCAAGAATAGCTACCAGTAGAATAGATATAGCTAATGGGCAAGATTTGTATACTAAAATGTAAAAAATTTCAATACCTTGAATTCTTGGAAATCTTGTATGCTGTGATCCTTAGATGTCCTTTCGAAACTTCGCCATGGAATAATGTTCAAACTCAGGCTGAGCTCTTGCTATTCTCTGGTTTCTCTATGTAATGAGCTTTACTATATAGCGGTGTTACTCTTGAAGCAATTAGCTGATAGAGGTTCCATCTGAAGTAAAATAAACCTGTTCCCCTAGAAGAGATTTGAGATTTGGGTACCATGCACACATTACATGTGTTTCTGATTTGTCATGTGCAGATAATATTCCTGGCTTGGGTAGCTTTATTTGAGAGCCATCAGCCAAGTCAAGGTAGAGGAAAAACCCAACATACATACATACATACATACAGGGGTGGGATTCTACCAGTTCGCACCTATTCACCAGAACCAGTTGTTAACATTCTAAGCAGTTCGGAGAACCAGTTGTTAGAAGAAATTACTAGCCTAATCCTGTAAGGAAGGCAGGAAGGAAACATTCTGGTGTTGCTTATAGAAACTGCCTCTCCGTTAACCCTTATAACATTCTTGGCAGGACTAGACTTCCTGTCTTAGGAACTTCTCTAGAGTTTTTCGCCCTCCTTTGCTGGTACTTTGCTTGTGTGGAGTGACCATTCAAAGTTACAATGGCTGAAAAAAGTGACTTATGACCATTTTTCACACTTACGACTGTTGCAGCATCCTCACAGTCATGAGAGGCCAGGCGAGGAGATGCATGCCTCGATGTGAGTGGTATTGAGTTGGCCACGCCCAGTCAATAACATGACCACCAAGTCATGTCCACCCAGCCACATGACCACCAAGCTACGCCCACCAACTAAGCCATGCCCAGAGAACCGGTTGTTAAAAAATTTGAATCCCACCCCTGCATACGTACATACGTACGTACATACATACATACATATATACATACGATTTTTATTAAAACCTGTAAAATAAAATAAAATAAATACTAATACTAATACTAATACAAAATATGAAGTAAGGAAGAAAAAAGGAAAGGAAAGAGAGCAAACAAAAGGAAAAAGGTGCAAGAAAAAAAGTTGAAAAATAGCAAAGATATGTACCATTTTATAAATTGTCTTTTCTTTATGGCCACAACACGATATAAAGTTCAACCCTTTCAACCCTAGAAATAAAGGTCTGAAATGTGGCTACTTTTCCCATAATATCTCAGAGAATAAGTTGCAATGTCCTTTCCAGAGCTTTAGGTGGTTTACCATCACTAGGTCCTAGGCATATGAAACATCTTTTAAGAGTATGTCTGTCATTTGGGGGACAATTTTTTTCTCATTCAATTAATTACTATTAAAACAATGTTTCAGCAAATTTTTGCACCCAAATTCCTGGCACCCTTCCAAAAGAATTCCATTAACCATATAAAATCCAGCTGAGGAATATAAGATTAGCAAGATTGCATTGGTTGTTTTCTCCTAGCACATTAAACCACAAACTAGCCAATTGCAGTTTAGCACTCCATGTGTTTAGTTGATAATTGAAAGCATAGTATAAATTAGGCAATGGAGTTAATTGAATAAATCACGAATAGATTTATTTAATATCTGTGATGCAAATACAGCTATTCTCAGTTCCAAAATCAAATTTGAAGATGTATTAAATGAACATTAATAATCACTAATATCACACAAGGAACTCTCAGATTCACATCTGTTAGTTAAGCTAGTTGGAAATATTCATGACCTACCAAGCTTTATTCCTATTTTGCGATTGAAAATCTGGTCTTTTCAAGAGAGAAGTCAGATCTGCAAAAAGATCAGCTGTGACTGTGGGATGGTGGTTGTCATAAGACAGAAACTGCTGCAGTATTGTTGCATATCTTCAATGGTTGTACATCACAGAATAATATCTGTATAAATAAAGATATCTTATTATCTATAAATAAGATAAATGTAACTATGTATAAATATATCTATATAGATAAAGATAAAATCTGCTACAGTATTGTAGCAAATATATTGTATTATCTATAAATAAGATAAAGATATACAAATGAAGACAGAAATAGAGACAATATTATTGCAAATCTGCCAATATTAAGTGAAGCAACAGGGGCATTTCTTACATTAATAAAATTATATACCTATAGAAAAGGTCTTGGAAGAATGGAACAGTGTGAGAAAGAAAGAAGGTGGACACCTACTAAGAAACTTGAGACAAATTGTGGTTGAATTGGGCTCAAGGGCTAAAGCTTCTTCAGAGCTGGAATAAGTTATACCATGCATTCAAGCACATTATGACACTAATTCACAGCAAGTCTTTCAGGTTTAAGCTTGCTGTATTTTTCAGGAAGTTATAACCACAATGTCACAATGCTCAATTTATTTACCTAAATGTACAGACTATTTTGGTGGGTATAGATGGATTTATCTTACATAAGATCTTTCCTCACCTTAACTGAATATTGTATATATGGTAATTTATTTTAATTGCATAATTGCATCCACTACTTCTCCTGTTAAATGAAAAGTACCACTGACTATGATGTAATCTTCTGCTCAACCATTAATGAAACAAGAGCTAAATATGGTCAACTGCTTGAATATACGTAAAATGATTCTTATTGTGAGAAGTTTAAGAAGTTTAAGGGGGGCAACGGTGAAGAGCTTTGCTAGTCATTTTAATGAGATGAGTACAGTAAAGAATAAATTGTAGACTATTTGAGATAAAGGATAACTCAGGATATTTATCAAAGAAATTAATGCAAAAATACCATGTATTCTTCTTTGGGGTTTACCTATGCAATAACTATGCATCCTCAATATGGTTATAAAATGAATATAAGAATATTTGCGAATATTTAAAGGAAAATGAGAAAAGTAATAATATGATATGAAATTGAATATGAAAGATGAATATGTAATTAAGGTCATGTTTGTATTAAAATGTAAAAACCTGGAAACACATTGTTCACCAAAAGAGATGTTTTTTTTAATATAAAAATAAAAAGATTATTAAAAAAGAAAAAAGAAAATTATTCCAATAAATCTCTTTTCAATATATTAAAATATTTCTTAAGTCCTTTACTTTTTCTCACTTTATATCAAATGTAAAACTTAAATCAGCTTGGAAAATGTTTATGAATAGAACTTCCTTTCATGGGTTAAATCAAAGGTGTGCACAATTTGGGGGGAGAGCTGAGAGCCACTCTTTGCTTTTGAGCAACATGCTAATAAAGATTCCCCTCACGCATACGTGGTAGTCATTTCTGGCTCTAGGGAACGGTGCTCATCTCCATTATAAAATGCTGTCTGAAGTCATATCCGTGGTCATGTAGCCAGCATGACTAAACGCCAAAGGCGCACAGAATGCTGTTACCTTCCCACCAAAGTAGTCCCTATTTTTCTACTTGCATTTTTACATGCTTTTGAACTGCTAAATTGGCAGAAGCTGGGACAAGTATTGGGAGCTCACTCCATTACGTGGTGCTAGGGATTCAAACCATCGAATTGCTGACATTTCTGATCAACAAGTTCAGTGTCTTAGCCACTGAGCCACCATGTTCCTTAACATACTAATAGTCACATTCAAAAAGTAAACCAGTGAGATGTCAATAAGTTGAGAAGAACAAAAGAATCAAGGATAAGTTAATTACAATTAAATCAAATATATCTGATATAATATTAACATTTTCTTTCAATCATGTATTAACTTTGAGAACCACTCCAAAGCTTAAAAATCATATGTAACTTTGACCTGTATTTTTATTGATTTATTTATCTATCTATTTGTATTCTGCCCTTTTTACTCAAATATACAAGGGTACATCATTAGCTTAAATGGTATACTTCTAAATTCAAGAATTTTTTTATTCATGACCCATCTGTGAATTCAGAAAGACTATGATATATGTGTAGCTATTACCGTACCTTCTGACACTTGTAAGCTGTGGTCCAAAGGTCAATGCTAATGATCCAAAATGAGATGAAAAGCTTTAGCTCAATATGATGTTTAAAGTGGGAAAAGCATTTTCATATTTACTTTGGAGGACTGGGACTGCCACAGCTAAAGGCAAGTTGCTGAAGAGCTGGTACTTGTCTCACAAAGCAAAGGTTTTCCATACTAATCTTATTTTAAGGCATTTTGAAAAATTGACAGCAGCAATATCCAATCATCCAGAATCTATCTGCAAATATAGTGGCATTTTCCATCTTATATATCAACTTTTTGATTGAAGTTAATGGAATTACAAATAAATATCTCCTTCGATAGTATTAGATTAATGTAGACACATTTACTTCAATATTTGAAGGTTAGAGCCCTGAACCAGTGGTGGGATTAAAAAATTTTTACTACCAGTTCTGTGGGCGTGGCTTGGTGGGCATGGCAGTGGAAGGATACTGTAAAATCGCCAGTCAGAGGTGGTATTTGCCAGTTCTCCGAACTACTCACAATTTCCGCTACCGGTTCTCCAGAACTGGTCAGAACCTGCTGAATACCACCTCTGCCCTCAACCCTAACCTTATTGCACTATCCAGTAAAAAATGTTCCTTTCATCTACCCACTTATACCTAGCAAATACCTGGGTGCAGAGTTCTTCAATCCTTGAAGATCCTTCTGGCAATAATCACCTTTTGAAATTGACCAAAGAACAAGGAACCATTTTAACCACATGTCCTCAATGCCAATGCCAAAATCCACCTTAAATTAACAGCTAATGTTAACAGTAAAACACAGATAAAAATGATGTGTGCAGAGTCACAGTACAGTGTACAAAAATAAAATTACATTTTTGTCACATCCAACTTCACCAATCTGTAGGAAATAGAAGTTTCCATTAGTGATATACAGTTCAGAAGATAAGCATATAAATTTGGTGAACAAACATACATACATACATACATACATACATTTTAGCAAAGGATTCTCTGCCCAGTTGCTAGGTGGGTGTGGCAATGGTGGGCATGGCCTAGTCAGCCTCCTGCACCATGATGGGGGGGGGCGTTTTTGCTCCCCTGTGCTCCGGAGGCTTTCCTTGAGCCTTTGGGAGGCCCATTTTTCACCCTCCCCAAGCCTCTATGCGCAACCTGCACTTACCTGCATCCAAAACAAGCCATGTGGGGACTCCTGGGAGGAGTGGGGTGGGGCCAGCCAGGAATGGGATTTGGGGGTTCTCCGAACTGCACAGAATCTTAGCTAGGGGCTCTCCCAAACCCTTGCGAACCCCCAGCAGTCCACCCCTGTACATATATACATACAGGTTCAATTGTTGAAAAAAATCAAATGGATCAATATTTTCATCCAAAGCAGTAGAACGGATCAACTGAATGCAGTTGAAGTCATTTCAGTGCTTTAGGATTTCTTCTTTTGTTTACTGTTGATTTCAACAACAGTACCATGATTTAATACACCATGAAAAAAAGGGGACAGGTGGGAGTTACATTTCTACAATATGCTTATCAATGGTTAACTAAATAGGCTTTATTAAATTAGCCCAGTTCTTGGTTTTCATGATTATAATTATGATTTATGATCATAATCAACCATAAAACAAATATTTATGTGCAAATATTTATGTTACATGAATCCATTAAATGCACTGAACTATACTTCTAAGTATATCTTACAAATCTAGGTAGACTTGTATATTATTGCACTTTAAAAAGCTATTCTGTTTAAGAGGGCATGTTTGTATTAATATACAGTGTGTGTGTGTGTGTGTGTGTGTGTGTGTACACATACATACATATTAATTTGCATTGATAAACAAATATGCTGCAAAAATTAAATACCATTGGTCACTTGTTACAGTATTAGCTATAGATAGAACAAAGCATGCAGAAATTGAAAATTGATTCACAATGGCATTTGCAGGGATAATAAGGAAATATGAATTACCAATTCTAGTAATCCATTTATCAAAGAATAGTTATACTGCACTTTGAATCTACATCTTATATTAGATTCTGAATATGTACAATTTCTATGCCTTGAATCAACAGAAACTAAATTTCTGGTTCATGCATTTAAATGAATTGCTTTCTTAAGTTACTATAACAAAAATGAAACAACCAACCAACAAACAAAAACAAATAATGTACAGCTGACTTGGATAGTTCTTAGTGTGGAAAGTTGTGATCAGTCCTTTGCAAACCTATCACCTGTTTACAAGCTTCCAACACGTAAATCAAAACAAAGGAAAGGGTTAATATATAAGGAAGAAAAGAAATGGGACAATGCATTTTCACTGAGCATAAAGGTAATAAAATTTAGAAGTGTTTTGTACAGTGGATTCCAAATGCCTGCCAGATAATATCAACACAACTTCAGACCTATAGATTTATTTTATGTATTGCATCCTTCCTTTCATTCAACCACTTAAGGCAGCATATATACTGTTTGCTCATTCTAATTTGGGTATACTGTGGATGGAATGGAATGAGCTAGGACAGAAAGATCCACGGTCATATAATGAGTTTCCAGGACTGAAAGTAAAGCAGAACCTGTGTCTCCCCATGCCTAATCAAAACTTAACAATTACATCACTTTTCGTTTTTTTTCATTTTGTAGATAAAACATGACAAATTAATTTCCTTGTTTACATGATAAAGCTAGACTAGCTAGAAGTTGTTCATAGTTTCCACCTCGATTCATTATTCCTTATAGTTCTCTTTGGTACTTGGCACTAACAATTACACATCTAAAGGAAAAGGAATGTGGGCATTCTTTGAAGCTACCCCTTCATTTAGATATCTTCTTAGAAAAGATGCCAAACTTCAGAAGTATGAAACATTTTCTTCTCATAATCAAGGATCAAAATTACATCATAATTACCTTCCTCAAAAAAGTATAAAGCTCTAAATTCAGAGGAAGCAGAAATAAAGAACAAGGCAAAAGGGACAGCATTTGCCAATTTTCCCTGCTGTTCTACAAGACTATAAAACATATCCAGGGATTCAAAAGAATGTTTTTCTGTTAAGGTAATTCCTAGCCTAATAAGAAGACCTATGAACTCTTGGGGGAGGAATCTCAGAGATAGACTCTAGGTCATCTCTGGAAAATGAGCTTGTTCCCACCATTTCTATTCCAACCAGAAGTCTATGAAAGCTTGAGCAGGACACAGGCCAATAGCATCTCCCATCTATATACTCTTATAATAAGTATTCAGAAATGTTATGCATTTAATATTACCAATAACTTACAATGAGGTGCCATACACTTCGTGAAGGGAGGCAAACCATAATCAATATAAAGCTTTAAATTTGGAGAAAAGGTATGATAATTAAATCACTCTCTTTAAATATAATTTAAAAGGACTTCTTTTATTACCAATAACTTACAATGAGGTGCCATACAATATGGTTCTAACTTGACAGCTCCTTGTATTAATTCCAGTTAAATCTTACAATAAATTATATAATTCGGCTGAGGACTCTTGCTGGCTGTCCATTAGCATGACAACTGCAAATACAGTAGAAGCGGAGCATGTCTGATATGCTGGAATAAATAAGCAATAGAAAGGTTGAATTTAAAACATTAGACAGATCCAGCTGGGGTTGAGGGAAAAATATTTTTTATTTTTTAATAGATTTTTATTATATTTTCCACAAATACAATTTTCATTCACATTTTTGACAGCGCTTTGGCATCGACAAATATATATATCTTATAAATCTTGTTATATACATCTTTTCTTTATATAAGTCAAGAAATATCTATTGTATCTGTGGTTACATCTACCTTACATACTTTGTAATCTATGTGTCTACCATATTATTCTCTTAAGGCCTCTTGTATTAATTACATTAATCTATTCTTCTTACTTTTTGTATCTATTCTCTAACTATTCATACCATTTGTGCCATATTGCATAATATTCGAAGTTCTCCTTCTCTTTCATTTCTAACATAAGCATGTCCATTTCCGCACATTCCAGTATTTTGTGTATAACTAAATCCTCTAGGTGGATTTTAGATCCTTTCCACATTTGTGAAAAAGCTATTTTTGCACCCTTCAGAATATGTATTTTATCATTTTGGGGTATGGATCTGTAATTATTCCTAACAGAAAAAGTTCCAGTTTAAATTCAATTTGATATTTGGTAATTTTTTGCAACCAGTTTTTTATTTCAATCCAGTATTTCCTGGTCTCAGGGCATAGCCACCACATATGATAGAAGGTACTGTCATTTTGTTCACACTTCCAACATTTTGGGCTTGTGTTGGGGTATATCTTAGCCAATCTCATTGGGGCCAGGTGCCACTGGTAAAACATTTTATATAAATTTGCCTTGTATGCCGTAGATGTCGTTAATTTATAATTTGTAGTCCATAGTTTCTCCTATTCATCTAAATCAATATTATATCCAAAATTTTGGGCCCGTGCCATCATGGTATTTTTCACAACTTCTTCTTCCATTTTAAATCCCAGAAGATAATTATGTTTTAGATATAAATTTTCCTCTGTTCCAACTAGGATTTTGTCTAATTGATTTTGCCCATTGTCAAATCCAAATTCTTCTAAATCCTTTTTATATCTATTTTGAATTTGTAAATATGGCCACCAATCAATTATAATTCCTTGTTCTCTTAGTTCTTGATTCGATTTAAGTTTCCCTTGATTGTTTAATAATTCATTATAATTTACCATTTTTCTTACGTCTAATCTATTTGGATGTTTCATGACCTCCAAAGTTGACAGCCAGCGGGGTATATTCATATAATGTTTCTTTTTGATCTTCCTCCAGGTCTATATAAGCAAGACTCTTATTTGGTGTTGATTAAAGTAGGAATGTGCCTTGCCCCTTTTTTCCTACAAAAAAGCATGCCAACGTATCTGGAGGTCATGACCTTCTGGCATTAAAGTTCTCTTATCTTTTAACTTAACCCAATCTTTTATCCAATTTAATACCACTGCCTGATAATAGAGTTCCCATTCTGGTAGTCCAAAACCACCTCTGCTCCTACTATCCAGTAATAATGTTAGTTTAATACGTGGTTTCTTGCCCAACCAGACAAATTTAAGTGTCATTTTGTTTACTTCAGTAAAGAACTTTTTATCTAGTTTTATCGGGATCATTTGAAAGACTACATAAGTTTGGGCAGAATATTCATTTTTATTACTGCAATTCTTCCTAATAGCGACAATGGTAAGTTTCCCCATAATTCTATTTTTTTCTAATTTGTTTTACTAATTTAATTATCTTCCTTAATTGAAGAGCATATTCCTAAATACTTCATCTTTTTTGCAATCTGTAATCCCATTTTAGTTTCTAATTCTGTTTTTTGCTTTATAGTGCAATTTTTGACTATCATTTTAGTTTTACTTTTATTTTGAGTCCAGCCACTTTCACAAATTTTTCTATTTCTTGTAACAATACACATCCAGTATTCAATGGGTCCTCTTCTTCCTTAATTTTAATCCCCTTCATTTCTGAATTTCATCTGTTTTGGCTAGTAGCACTTCTAAAGACAAAATAAATAGCAGAGGTGATAGTGGACACCCTTGTCTCTTTCCTTTAACTATCTTAAAGTCATCCGTACGGTTTCCGTTTAACAATACACTTATCTTTTGACTAGAATAAAATGCTTGTAATATTTTTTCTGTATTTGCACCAAAATTCATTTTTGTTATTTGTTGTAACATAAACTGCCAATTGAGGTTATCAAAGGCTTTTTGTGCATCTATAAATATTAATACTGCTTGCTTTTCAGGGTGAGCTGCATAATATTTAATAGCATTTAACACTGTTCTAATATTATTCCTTATTTGCCTATTTGGTAAGAAGACGTTCTGGTCAGGGTTTATAATTTCACTCAGTATTGGTTTCATTCTTTCTGCTAATATTGTCATAAATATTTTATAGTCCGAGTTCACAACAAGATTGGTCTATAATTCTGAATTAATTATTGATCAGTACCTTCTTTCAGAATTAAGGTAATGTATGCCTCGGACCAGGATTCCAGCAATCTGGCTTGTAGTAATGCCTCATTGTATATTTCCAACATCATTGGTTCAAATATTTCATACATATTTTAATATAACTCATTAGGAAAACCATCCAACCCTGGAGTTTTATTATTTTTCTGTTTTTGTATTGTTTTCTTCAGCTCTGCTGAAGTTATTTCTTTGTTTAATATCTCTCTCTTTTCTTCTGAGATTGAACTTAAACCATTTTCCTCTAAGTATTGCGCTATACTCTCTCGCATAATTTCTTCCTGTTTATACAGCTCCCCAAAATAACTTTGCACAATTTTTTTTCCTCTTCCATCTGGTGACATATATTTCCTTCCTCATCCTAAGTTGTTGAATTAATATTTTTTCTTTCTCTATTTTCAGCTTATACGACAACCATCTCCCAGACTTATTTGCGGATTCAAAAAAATTCTGCCTTATAAATTTTAAATTTCGTGCTCTTTCTTCTTTGACAATCAGATTTAATTTATGTCTAGCCATAGTTATTTCCCTCTTCACTTCCATATTTTGGGGTCTTTTTGGAGTTCACATTCATATTTTTTTATCTTCCCATGCTTTTCATTCTGTTGTTTCCATTTCTCCTTATTTTTCTTAGTTGTATACGCTATTGTAGTTCCTCTCACGTACGCCTTAGTAGTATCCCATAGATTCTGCAGGGTAGTATGTTGTTTCAGGTTTATCTTTAAAATATTTCCAGTTCATTTTTCATCTTTTGATTATATTCTTTTTCTTTCAAAATTTGTGAATTTAGTGTCCATCCCATCTTCTTTCTCCTTTGTCCTTTCCAAACAATTTTCAGGGGGTTATGGTCAGCCTATACATTGGGCATTATTTCCACTGTGACAATATCCTTTTCAATTACACCTTTTGCCCTCACCATGTCAATTCTCAACCAGGACTTGTGCGGGTTGAAATAGAATGTATAATTGTTATAATCTGGGTTTCTTTTTTGCCATATATCTTCCAAATTAGTTTCTTTTATCAAGTCAAAAAATGATTTTGGTAGGATTTTCTTTTTTTTTCTTTTTAATTTGTTCTTTACTGGTATAATCTTTTTCAATATCCACAATGGCATTAAAATCCCCTACTAAGCAGATATTCTCTTGTTTTGTTTCTATTATTTTCTCATACAGATAATTCTAAAACTTTTTTTGGTTGTCATTGAGGCATATATCCCCACCAATAATATTTGTTTTTGTTGAATTTTTAGTTCTACCATTAAAATTTGACCATTAACATAGATAACACACAACACATAATCAGAGTTGGAAGGGACTTTATAGGTCATCTAGTCCAACCCCCTGCCCAAATTTATGCTCTTCCACATAAATTTGTTTGACTATTATTCCTTTCCTAATATACATTACTACCCCTCTTTTTTTTTCTTCTGATCCCACCAACTGCTCATACAATTCTTGTGCCTTGTCAATACTGTCAATTCTGATTCTTCTTTCTTGCCAAGTAACCAGTATTCCTTCAGGGACTAATCATCTGAACCATATATTTTGTTTATTCAGAAGTGCTGCTAAAAATCTATAGTCTTTCCTTTGCTCCCTCCCTCACCTCTAAATCTGTTTCAAGGTCACAATTTCTTTATCTTTATACATGATTGGCTCATGTTTTGTAATCTTGTATATAAAATCCCTCACCTTCTTCCTCGCAAATTGTATGTGCACCTCTCTGGGCAGCTTGTATCTCCTCGCGTAATTAGTATGTATTCTGTAGATCTCATCAAGTTCATTCACAATTTCTTGCCGATCCCTCTGTAATGCTTCCAATATCCGTTGTGACATTATAGCTATTAGATCTTCATCTTTAGCTTCTGGTACATTCTGAAATGTCAAATATAACTCAGTGTGTTCCATTTCTAGGTGCTCTATCGAATCTTCCAGGTCTTTATTCATTGCTGTTACTTTCCTATCCATGACTTCCAACTTCTTTTCTGTTTGTTCCGCTTTAACTTCTACATTTTTTATTTTTTGCTCATTTCTCTCTATTGTTTGCTGGAACATACATATTTTATCATCCAGTTTGTGGAAATCACCTTTCATCTCTTGCATCTCTGTCTTCAATTCTGTATGTTTTTTCAACATCGTCTCTTGCATCTTTAACATTGTTTCTTAGTTGACTAACAACGTTGTTTGCATTGCTTGCATGTTGGTGATATTACTCGTCTTTTCTGTAATAAGCATCCCTTCAATCGATTTTTGACCAGCTGGCGATGCAATGGACAGTGATGAACCTGATATCAGTTCTTTCCCTTTCAGTGTTGTCATTGTGGTGCTTGTCATGTTCTTTTTCTCACTATATGATTCTTCCCACTTTATCATCCATAGTTATTTCCACACTTCATTTTCTATCCACTCTATCCACACTGTTCAGCACCACCTTTCACTATATGCCTTTTCAATTATATACAGTGTACTACAATACTTATATTATGTATATCCTTAAATCAAAATTTTACCTTAATTTATTGGATTCTTTAAAATTATTATTTTTTGTATCCTATATATAATACTATATTATGCCTTGTAACAAATCTACTCTCTTGTACTTTTTTATTAATATTTATCTCTCTAATGAGTTTCTAATCTCTAATTCTTACTTTACTAATATCTGAAGCTAGTATCCTTTATAATATACTTTTATCCACCTTTATCAATATTTATATGTAAATACCTTATTTATTTTGAACAAAGACTATAAAACCTTAAAATCCTACTATATTACCATCAATCTGTTACTTAATTCATTAATCAATTCCACTATTAATCATCCAACAGTATCAATCCTATACAGCATTTATCAATATTTATCAATACTTATCAATATTCATGTAGTTTTAAAACCCCAAATACAAGATCTTAAAATGTTACTGTCAATCAATTGCTAAATTCATTAATTCAGTAAATTCATTAATCAATTTAATAATCAAATAATTAATTCATTTACCATCCAATAATATCAATCACTAATTAAATAATAATTAAATACTTAAATACTTTATCCAATTATTACACAAATTTATATCAATTGCAGTTTGTACACACTCTGTTTAGTCATGTTCTATTGCATCAGCTTCCCTTTTGCTTCTGCTGTCCGCTGGGGTAAGAATAATTGTTTCAATTTTTAGTCTCACTCTCACACTATGTCTGTCTTCCATCGAACCCCTCTCATTTTGGTCTCAAATCACAAATCACAAATATTGTTATTCTAATCTTCTCATATGTCCAGTCCTCCGATCTTCCAATACTCTATCAATCGCTATTAGGCAAATAAGCAAATTGGTTATGTCTTCTTGCTTCCAAGTCCCACTCCTCTCACCGATGGGTCACCACTCCGCTCTCAGATATCCACCCTCTGTTCTGAGACTCACAGTTCTACCATTCAATGTCTAGGATCTCTTCTCTTCTGTAATCAATCTCCGCCTTCTTGCAATATTTCCCTATAAGTGATTTGATGCCGATGCCACTGTTACTATTATATCTTCCTCATTCAGTGAGATTGCTGCAACTTCGGTCCACCATTAATATGATGGATCACTCACACACTGGAGCAAATGGGGTTTCCTTTCAGTGTAGCAAGCAGATGCCCACCACCTTGCTACTCCTTGGGCTTTCCACATCTTCACAGATCTCTCCAAGACTTGTGTGCCCCTCAAAAGGGCCTCCAAGCATGCAGATTGGGAATGAAAAGACAGAGCTTGTTCTTCTCTCCCCACACTGTCATGGCGCTGCAACTGGAAGTCCGGGAAAAATATTTTAAAACCCACTGCAGCTCAAAAGAAGAAGTAGTTCAGCAGAACTTCAGAATGTTGCCAATTGCTCCATTATTTACCCCCGCCCCCACTTATCAGGAATCTAGAGTGGGGCTGATCTTAAAGAGTTGGAAAAAATTCCAGAAACCATTCTTGGCATGCTTTTCCTACCATGTTTTTCTCCCCTATATTTCCCACCTCAATTCCACAATCCTTTACCTACTCCCATACCACTTCATACACATCAATAAAATGTTGTACTTCCAGATTGGAACCCTTTAATGCTATCCAACAGAAATTCGTGGCAATTAAAACATGTTTGTTTTCTTTTTTTTGAACCTACCTTCTCCCCTATACAGCCTGAACAGGGTTACTTCAGCTTGTTCATAAGGCTGACAATATACAACAAGCAGTCTCACATGTATATCATAATAATGTGTCACAGATGCACATTCAAAATGCTGTATATACTTATAATAATATAATTCTGATCTACGGATCTTTGAAGGAATAAATTCTTAAATCTATTTTGTAACTCTAATTAAATTGGCAAACCTTTAGTTTAAAAGACCCAGTGATGAAGGGAATACCCTACTTAAGGAACTACTATTGACAGAAATGAAGTATTTCAAAAACATACACATCGTGTAACTTTTACAGACTTTTTATCATCTAGATCAGGCCTGTGCAATGAGCTTGTAATACCCGTTGGTTTTGTTTTTTTAAGTAATAGATTTATAGCCACCACAATCTGTTCCAGGGCTTCTGCCCTTTCATTAGCTGAAAAACAACCAAACCATGTTTTTCTTTGCAGCCTACAAGGATTTTTACTTTATCAACATGGCTCCTTCCTCTTGACAGTTATGTATGCCTAATCTAGATATAGAAAGACATGCTTGGATCACTGATTCCTAGATCACTGAGGCAAATCCAGATCTCTTTTTGAATCATTTCCACCCTGTTAAATTGAAAAATCAATAAATAAATAAAATATAAATGAAGCAAAGTTAAAATGCATTTGTAATAGCACAATTTTATACATATTCAGTCAGAGATAAGTTTCACTAAGCTCAATATTTATACACAAGTCAATGGCAAACCTTAAAAATAAAGAAAGTACTTATTTAACTAACCAACCAAATTTTGGAATAATGAACTTGAAAATCCTGTCTTGAAAATGAACAGCGGTTGTTCTGAAACCATTTTCTTTTGATCTTAAAAAGTGAGCAATATAATAGAAAAAAAAGTGTGCAAGATGGATTGGCTACAATTTCTTGCTGGTGCAGATTGAATTTGAATTGAAATAATGGTTCACATGATTTGGGCTTTCCCTCCTCATTGTAATATTTAAATCTGAAATCCAAAATATATATTACAATATATGAGATATTCCTTATTTAAATTTTTGGCCTTTTTCAGAGTCAGATCCGCCTTCTGGTTTAATAGATTATGTCATTTTTATTTTACACAAACAAAAACCCTTAAGGAAAGAAAAAGACTGTCCAGCTGAATGCATCCACTCTATTGGTTCTTGAGGGAAACAGCTGGACTCCATATGAAAGAAATGTTGCAGCGAATCAAATTACACAAATGTTTAAAAGTGATTTAGACTAAATTTTAGAGTACTAACTTCTCTCCCTTTACTGCATCTACACAAGATTGGGCAATATTGCTTTTCTTAACTATGTAGTGCCTCTTCAGATTTAAGGCAAATTCTAAATGACTATTAGAAAAAAAAAACTTTTAACTGTGAGCAGTTTCACAGTAGAATCAATTACTAAAGAGACTTCCCATAATTGAGTATGTTCACAGGAAACAAGACAGCTATCTGGTTGAGAGGCTTAAAATCTGATTCTTACATTAAGCAAGGGGTTGAACTTGATGACCTAAATGATTCTTTCCAATTCTAGGATTTTAGGGTGCTAAAGAAGTGAAATTGAAAAATATTGGTGACTTGGTATAAGCACACTACATTTTCTGCAGTTAAATCAGATTATGTCATTTTTATTTTACACAAACAAAAACCCTTAAGGAAAGAAAAAGACTGTCCAGCTGAATGCATCCACTCTATTGGTTCTTGCTAGCATGCCTTTTGAATGGCTTTTCCTGTTCTAGGCTGAATTAATACTATCACTCCTATTTATGTTGACTCAGAAATAAGTAGAAGGGCAAAGCCAGAGCTTTCTTTCTTCACTAATAACAACACAGAACCTGCCGATATGTGAGAAACTTCAACCATTAATATACCATCACATCATTTGTCTCTTACAAATAGCACATCAGTGTTAACAATTTAAAGGGAGAAAAAACAAATGAAGAAAAGTTTTTGCTCAGTCTTCTCAGTAACACATCTGAAAATAAGACTGATTTTGTTTGTTGCCAATTTCAGACATGTTCATAATAATGCCAGAATAGGATATAACATTACAGTTTCCCATCATAAGGTAATGGTGTTACTCAATGGGATTCAACAATATGAATATATCTAAGTAGGTAAGTGCCAATTGAGAAAAATGAGATGTATTAATAATGTGAAAAATGTGATGTTAATAAACATTTTACTAAGATGACATGTTTTTAACAGTTTAAACAATCAAGCACTGTCTTTTTTTTTTTTACAATGCAATGGTGCCAGAATCTACAGCTTGCCATCAAGAAGTCTGGCTGATTGTGACTACAATTGGTTAATGATAGTTCTGCATTGTTTGAAAAACCAGGAATTTAAATGGTTATCAATTACTTTATTTAAAATAAGGAAAAAAGTATAAACAAGCACCTCACCACTATCACTACAAAGATGAAGCTAAAGTTACAGATTGAGAGGAAAAGAATATGAGTTCAAATTATACAGGTATGGAAAAGCAGAAATTTGTAAGTTAAATTCCTTGAGAAGATAGTTGGAGAACAGACTGAAGCAGGGAGCAGGGAGAAACTGCCTGTGAAAATAAGTAAAGGAAAAGGTACTTTTTAAATCTGACTCATTTTCCAATATTGTGTGTTATTTGGATACTTCCTTCTCCTCTCAAGTTTTAATCCTCTCAAGTCCTTACAGGTAAAAGAAAAAAAAAACCCAGCTGTTAGGAATGTGAGTGTGGGGTGGGGGCCTCTCCTTGTCAGACGCGTCTCCTTTTGAAGAGCACATCTCTCATCGTGTCATTCATGCCGCTGTTGTCATTATCGCTATTATTTTTCCAGTCCTCTGAAGTGCCCTGTCAAGGTGTGAAGTGTTACCCGTCTGCTCCAGGCAAGGGGAGATTCGCCTCACAAGCATGGGGATGGTGGTACGTATTCCCTTTTTCTCCTTGCTCATCTAAAAATCTTCAGGGTGCAGTTTGCGAAGGAGCCATCCCAGGGAAAACTCTTGGGATGGGGCAGTGGGTGCCTCTTTAGATACTGACGCCTGCCCATTGATAAGTAGTACGCGTGTTTGTGTGCGTGTGCGTGTGTGTGTGTGTGTGTGTGTGTGTGTAGATACCGGTTGGCTGGATGCCCTCCCTGCTTGGCGGGGGGGAGGGGGGGCTGAGCCAGGCAGGGAAGCCATTGCCTGTTTAATAGTTGCTGTTGCAGCACTTCCGCTTCTCTCCCTGCGAGAGACACACGAGTGGCCAGGCCCAGCCGCACCGAGGAGGAGCAGCCAGACACAAAGGGAGAGGTATGGGGAAGGGGCACCCCATCGCCACGACCAGATACAGTTCCCCTTTCCTGGGTCACGGCTTGGCCCGAACAAGCTCTGAGGGGAAAACGAGGGAAAACGATCCGGTGGGGCTTTGTGGTTGCCTGGGGAAAGCGAGAGATGGGAGAACGACGTGGGTTGGCAAAGGAGATCGGAGGAATGGAGGAGGGAAAGGATTTGGGGTGATCCTTTCTGGGGCTGTCAGATATCGACCCCAGCACAGCTGTCCCTTCGACTGAGCCGCAAGAGGCCTGTAGTGGCAGGAGGGGTGCCACCCCACCCCCCACCACCATGTCCTGCTTGTGAATGGAGGCGAAAGATGGGTTGGAGCGGGGAAAAATTGGAGGGGGACAGGGCTGAAGTGTGAAAGAAGGCGGATTGAGATGTGGGCAGCAGGAAATGGGAGGGGGTTTCAGCAGACAGCGAAATGATCTGGGGGCAGGGAGTCCCATTGGAGAAGCTTTTTCAATTGTAGAGATACCCAAATACCCCCACACACGCCTTTTAGAAATTCCTGTCGCCCTTAACACACAAATGGTGGCCGAAAGCTACAAATCTCCTTTCCCCACACATACCTCATCTCTTTTCTGATCAATCCTCTCTCCACTCTAAATTAGTAGGCATGGATAATACACTTCCCGAGAAGTATTACGTTCCCACTGCTCATCTTGGGGTTCTAAGTTTCCTTTCTGATCTCTTAAATTATCACCCTATTACCTTTACTTTTGATCAGCCTTTCCTAATACAGCCCTCTTCCCAAATGGGATTTTTTTCTTTCTCCTTAAGCTACAAGGATTCCCCTGCTTTCTCAGCAACATTTTCTTATGCATAATAGGCAGTGAATTACTGTTAGTAATGTCTTCTCTATGTGCCTGTGTCTTGGGAGTGAATATTTGGGAGAGGGATCTTGAAAATCTCACTCAAAAATTTCAGGAGACTTTTAAGGAAACCATTTAGACTCAGTAATCCTGTTTCCCCTTTCCTCCCTCCCTCTGACCTATGTCATCCTCATTTTCCTTCTCCCCTCCCTCCTTTCTAGAGATGGAACTAGCACTAAATGCTATTGAAGCAGAAGGGGGGGAAAGGAGGATTCCTTCTTTTTCCTCCTTTAATCCAATCTCTATATTTCCCTGCAATGGGAGAAGAAAATGTTTCCCAAGTTAGAATCTTGAGACTTGTACACACAGACTGACACATATGCGCGCGCACACACACACACAACACACACACACACGCAGTAATTAATAATTCTCAGTTTCCCTCCCTGTTCCTTGTGGTATTTCTTCTCCAGGTTTGGGTGGAGCTATAGTGGGGGGGAGCTATGTCGGATGACGATTCAAGGGCTAGCACCAGCTCTTCTTCATCTTCATCCTCCAACCAACAGACTGAGAAAGAGACAAACACACCTAAGAAGAAAGAAAGTAAAGTCAGCATGAGTAAAAATTCCAAGCTCCTTTCCACCAGCGCAAAAAGGTAAGATTGTCTTTTATCTATAACTTTTATTTACTGCTTTTTAAAATGTGACTTTACTCTTTTCAATATCCCTGTTTCACTCTTCTGTGAAAGATAACTTTTTCCAAATCAAAATTGCCATTTCTTTAAGGTACATCATTTTCCTGATAATTTTCCTCTTAGCATTTGTCTATATTACTGATATTGACAGTGAGAAAAGTTAAACGCATGTGACTTGAAACCAAGACTGTAAATTCCTGCCTTGCTCTGCATGACTCTGAGGAAGACATTTAATTTCTTCACCTATTGAATATTTACGTAAGGAATGTAAAGATTGTTTTATGTTTTATTGCTGCTTTAAGCTAATATGATAAAATATTTGTTTTTTATGAAAGGGGGATTCAGTTTTTTTATTATAATATGCATTTCAATTAACAAATTCTATTTTTCAAATCAATTTGAATTGATTTGAACAAACTTTAAGACTTTCATGTAAAATATGTCCTGTTTCAATAGCAAGACTTGTCAATGTGAATTACAACTGCAAATATTTGTATTGTACACCTCCATGGTTATGATCCTTCTTATATATGTTTGCTTTGTGACTAGAATTTTAAGCAGTATTTTCACCAAGTTGCCTAATAGATCTAGTTTCCTGTATCTTGTTTCTATTATTATTATGACAACAGAAACAATAAAAATAAAAGAAGCAAATTTTCATTAGAAATTTTTATAGAGAAGAATAGATCTGTGTCTTGTTTGGGGAGTGAAAAAGAAGGAATATTTCATGCCTCTGTCTACTGCCTTCCATTTAATTTAAGTGATAAAAATATTGATTGGGAAATATCAAAAAATGTTGACTGGCTTCTGTTTTATAAATGTATGCAGTTTTCTTTCACTTCTGTTAGTAGGGAAACTAAAAAGCAGATCAAACTAACTCCATAAAATAATGAACCTTCATTCTTTATTGTCATAGAATTCAAAAGGAATTGGCTGACATCACCTTAGATCCACCTCCCAACTGCAGGTATCTATTGATACTTCTACTTTTAATCTGAACTAAACATTATAAGTGTGGAAATTACAATGCCATCCTATATTTTTTCCCATGTACTGTTCCTAATTTTAAGTAAGAAATATCATCTGATGGCGTTATATTATACTGTATTTTTGACTTTCATCCAATTTGTACAGGGAAAGACAGTACAAAGGCATCATGTCTCATATAACTTATCATTAAAAGAATTTGAGGGTCACAGTGGTCAATCACAGTGCTACATAGAGGATTTTTTAAAAGACCATTTTTGGTTCTGAAATCTTTTTTGAATAGTTGTACTGTGTAAAATTATTCTTTATGGACTTTGAAATTCAGAATGTGAGTTTCAAATGTGAATTTTGTTATGAAAAATTCCATATAAAGCACATTTGAATTTAAGCACATTTCTTTTTTGTCACTGTCTGTATTTTAATTTCATAAATATTTTTAATATTGTTGTTTTCTTATTAAGATTTGGAAATAAAGCGGAAATACCCCTTCTATTTCTGTGCACAATAGTAATGTGTGTTTCAGAAATGTAATTATAAGGTGGTATGTTGTCTTTTATAAACCAGATCTGAACTGTCTTTTAAAAGATCTATACATTTTTGGAAAGTGACTGCTATCCCTTAATTTTTCTAGCCCTTTGCATTTAGTTAGAAAGTAGTAAAGTCTTTTTTTAAAAAAATAGGAGGGTAAGTAGATTTAATGACTATTTCACGTTGGCAGAAGAACAGAAAATATTCCTCTGATCAATGAGGGCTGTCATGCTATGGAAACTACACATCATTTTAATTTATGGTGATTTAAACATTGTCTATGTTCCGCATCCAATATTGAACCATTTTCTTTCTCTTCCCAGCCCACACTTTCAGAATCAAAGTTGTACCCAGATCATCATGGGACACTTTCAATAGTTAACTCTGTTTAAACAGCTTGTGTTTGAATCCAGTTTCTTTCACATCTCTATTTTGAAAAAATATAATGATAGTAAATGTGGATCCTTTTTCTAGGTATCATACATTTTAAGACATATGAAGTATATTTGTTTTGCTTAACAGTTTTGTGGGACAGAGATTGGATTATGCCACAAGCAATCTAGGGATCATATGAGTCTTGTATTTAAGATTATATAAGTAGATAAAAATGTAGATTGTGGTTTTTGTTTTGTTTTTTTCTACGCTTATTGTTCACATCAACGAAGATTAGTTGTGATTTAGACTCATAATTGTTCAAAAGAATAAGAAAAACATTACATCTAGCCGTAATGCTGTTTCTGATAAAGTTTTGGAGTTTTGATAAAGTGTAGTTTAATACAGAGAGTGTTACCTTTTTTGCATTAAACATTAAAATTATTTTTGTATAAATATATAGAACAATTTTCATCACAATAAACGTTCTAGCCAGCACAAATGTCATGTTAAAAGGATTGGCACAAGAAATACAACAAGTATCATTTAAGTACCATTTGTAAAAGTAAAGTGGATACTGATACCTAATGTATATGCCAATATTGTTAAAATCATTGTACTCATGTAACATAGGCATCAAGCTATCAAGGCTATTTCTATTGTCTGCATCCTCCATCATCACTTATCAATTCTCAAGTTGCTTTCATTATGAGTTGGAAAAGCATCAGTTTCTACTTAACATATGAGTAGTAGAAGTATCGTTGTAATATGGATGACTATATAAGTTGATATATTAAATAAATAAATACAATTTAAATAGTGTAAATCCTAGACTTCAAGGTAGTTCATGGTCCTTGTCCAGGGGTTTTAAAGACTTGGGACTAGCATTGGTAAGAAAACACAAAAGGGGGCAAATTTGTAAGTATTGTTTCAAGTGAAAATTATTTCACTCAGTTCCAGATGATAAGCAGAGATATCTTGGTATTCCTAATGTTAATAGTAACAGGGGCAACTATTTTATTTTTCAGATATCCCTTTTTTTTTTAAAGAAGACTGCCACAGACAATTGTTCTAACTTTCTTTTTTTATTCAATCATTTGCTTTCAGGCCAAGGTTGGTCACTGACAATGACAATCTGCTTATGTTTTGTGTAGATTGTGCTTGAAAAACTAAGATTTGCCAGCTTTATGTAAATATGTATAGTGTAAGTTAATTAATTATCAGGCACAAGCAATCAAGTTCACACATGTAAAATTCAAACAGACTACTTTATTATATCCCACATATTATACAGGAATGTCCCCAGATTACTTGCCTTTTCTTGGGAACAGATATGGACCCATAAAAAGTTATGGGGGAGGGGGATTAACACTAGGTCTCAAGGCTAATTCCCACTTAAGCTACCCGTTGTCTGATTAGTAATGTACTAGGTCTTTGGGGTAAATTGAAAAAGATTAAGTCTCATAAAAATGATAATTAAGCTGCTTTCAATAGAATGTCCTTGATTTGTAAGAATTTTGTGTCCAAATGTGATGCTTACAAAATTATAACTAAAATTAAAGTTTTGTGGTAAAATGGTGTTGTATAACTGTTTTTTTAATAACAGCTTTCTCTTCCATTTCCTCCTTTATTACATGTGACCATCTTCATTGTCCTTTGCTCTATACCTGATAGTAATCTAGATAACATCTCTTTCCTTTCATATAACAATACTTTTCAAGTTTCACCTCATTTGTGGACTGTGTTTGAATCTTGGTTTGAAATGTTCCAAATGTTGACCAAGAGCTTTTCTTTCTTGACAATGGATGTAAAAACTAGACACTCCATACTATACTCACATGGGTACATAACTATTTCTGTGCAACATATAGAACAATGTATGTTATGTATCAAAAAACTGATGTTTGAATAGCAAATCCAGGCACCCACTAGGCTCATTAACCTTCAAAAAACAGTGGAAGAAAAAATAGGTTTCTGTAAAAAAGGTTTGTATATAATCTTGTATTGACAAAAGCAGTATCTTTTTAAAAATAATATTTGTTTTATTTAAATACAAACTTTCATTAATAAGGACATTGCACAGTCATAAATTAAATCAAGCATCCAAATGTAAACCATGTGTCTATGGGAGATGTTGCAATGGTCATAAGTCTGAAAAATGATTATAAGTCACTTTTTTCAGTGCTGTTGTAACTTCAAATGGTCATTAAGTGAACTGTTGTAAGTCAAGGACTACCTGAATGTTTGTTCCAGAAAAGTAATGAACAAAGCAAGTTTTTCTTAAGGTCTGGATTTCATAACTTTGATAAAAAAATCAGTGCAAATGGCTCTGTAGTCCAATCAAGAAGACTTTTACATTGGAAAGTATCTATCTGAATAAAAACCAAATCTTTTCTAGCTGTTTTCCAGATTTTTATGAATAGTACCAACATTGTTTGCAATTCACCAGGAAATGCTATGACCAGGAAATTCCCTATGACCTGGGAATATATTCCCTTTCATGATTTTTTTCAGTTTCAGAAGATTCTGTTATAAATATTAATTATATGTATTTTTATTTTTATATAAAAAAATCTATAAATATTTTAACTTAAAAATAATTACATATTTTCTTAGGATTTAATGTTCTGTCAGGAATTAAACACAATGGAATGCATGGAATCTTCTGACTTGTAAATCTGAAGATGGAAATGAAGATGGAATTTCATTAAAATAACTAAAGCCTATTGTTTTTACACACTTCATCCCTTTTTTTGTGTGTGTGCTATGATAAGGGACATACAGAGGAACTGAGGTTTGTGTTATATTGGTGTGATCATATTTTCCTCATTTGTCCCCATAACCTATAAGACACCTCTGAATAAGCTCCTTTCATGGACACTTCAGAAAATCAATATTGAATTGTATTTCACATTAGAATTAATTCAATCACAAAGCCTAATTTTTTAAAACACTTATAGATAGTCCACTGGAAGTAGAAGTGTGTGCAAATCTATATTTTAAGAGTTGAGAATATAGTGTCTTTTTTCTGGAAATCATATATGAATATGTTTCCATTGGTAGTTATCAAGCTATTTTCTAATTCTGCATACATAATGCAGTAATATTCTAATTCTTAAATCAGGATGAGAGTTTTGGTTATATTCCTTTGTTTGTTAGTTAGAAAGTGAGATTTACAGTAGTCAAGTTCATTTCATGCTTGCAATGTTTTGGAGGGTTTTATCAGGGATGGTGTGATACATACATCACTTTATCAATGCACACCAACTGAAAATATTTACATAACCTTTAGAACAAACAAATTAATATACATTCCAGATTCATATGGATATGGAAGCCTAAACTACTTTGATTTTACTATTTATCAGTCAAATCATTTATTATAAACACACATTTGGCTAATACAATTAGAGAAGCAGTTTTTCAAGAACTCTCTAAATACATACACATGCACATAAAATCATTGTCTACATTGTGCCATTAGTATTGAATATTTCAAAGCATAGTTATGTTTAAAATCTTCACAGTGCAGCATATAATCAGATTATATGACAGAACAATTGATCAGTGGAATGACTTGCCTTTAGAAGTTGTGGATGCTCTAACACTGGAGGTTTTTAAGAAGAGATTGATCAACCACTGGTCTAAAATAGTATAGGTTCTCCTGCTTGAGCACAGGGATGGACTAGAAGACGTCCAAGATTCTTTTCTTCTCTGTTATTCTGTTATATTCTGTTCAAAAATCTGTTTAGTCATTTCACATCTTAGCAGTTTCATATTGCTGCATGTATCTTCAGATGAAAAAATGACAAGAACCTTGTTAAGTTCATTGGTGCTATATATATATATTTCAGTGGCTTATGTTTTAGGGATTTTGGAGTACGTGTAAGATTATGATATATACATTCCATAGTGATTTCTTCCTTGTTTACGAAATTGAAAATTTCCTATTATGTAATAACTGATAATTGTGAATTTTTCTATACATTTTTCTATACATTAAATGGCATATAGCACCATTTAGTGCTATACACTATAATACTGTACTATATACTGCTAAAGAGGTGCTGCAGAATAAGTAATACACAGGACTAAAAAGGCCAATAATTTGATCTAATCCAAATGTTTTGATGAAGAAGTAGTGTTTGAACTGTATAACTGTATAAATATTGTTTAATATTATGTTCAGGGGTGGGATTCAGATTTTTTAACAACCAGTTCTGTGGCCATGGCTTAGTTGGTGGGCGCGACTTGGTGGTCATGTGACTGGGTAGACATGGCTTGGTGGTCATGTTACTGGCTGGGCGTGGCCAACTCAATATCACTCATATCGAGGTATGTATGTCCTCGCCTGGCCTCTCATGACTGTGGGGATGCTGCAACAGTCGTAAGAGTGAAAAATGGTCATAAGTCACTTTTTTCAATGGTCACTCCACACAAGCAAAGTACCAGCAAAGGAGGGGGAAAAAAACTCCAGAGAAGTTCCAGAGACAGGAAGTCTAGTCCTGCCAAGAATGTAATAAGGGTTAACAGAGAGGCAGTTTCTGTAAGCAACACCAGAATGTTTCCTTCCTGCCTTCCTTACAGGATTAGGCCAGTAATTTCTTCTAACAACCAGTTCTCCGAACTGCTTAGCTTTATGCCAGTGTACTCATGTCTAACTGCTAATTTATCTAAATGTTTGAGAAATTCCTGGGAGCTATTAATAATTTTATTGTTATAAATCATATCTAAAATATTTTACAGAACTAAAAAACTTTATTGTTTTGTCTCAGCAGGATCAATGGCTGTTCAGCAAATGGACAGTGAGGTTGAGCCGGATCAAGCGTAGATGGTATTTGAATGGAAACCAGTCACAAATGTCAGAAGTATAGGTTGACTGGAAAGTGAAAAACAAAATGGCCTGGGGAAAAGCACTGGGAAAGCAACTCACACTGTTGCCAAAAAAAAGAAAGAAAGAAAGAAAGAAGAGAAAATCAAAACAAAACTCCTATATAGTCACTAGGAGCTGAACGTGGCTAGCGTTCATTGGGCCACTATTGTATAAAAGCAGGAATTTTGGATTTTGACAAAAAGGAGGAATAGTTTTTAGTATTGTGCTGTGATTTTCCCATCTACCGTTGCCATTCCCTTGACCTTTTTATTTCGGAATTGCTTACCTTGAGATTAGGAAGTCATGGATTGAGAGCAATCATAGTTGCCTTTCTGAAGCTAGGAGAGAAAGTCTTAGAGAGTCCCTCCCTGCAGTTTTATGCAAGTCACATATAGTGCTACACTTCTTAGTATTGAAGGTCAAAGCTGTAGCTTTTCTAAATTGGAAATTCGTAACTATAAATGCATTAGATTGATCAGGAAAAGAACACAGAAATATTAACAGTTGGTGGCAGGAACTGAGGAATATCTCAAGCAAATACCTATTTGTTTGATTGTTTGTATCCCACCTTTATTATGGTTAAAAACTACCAGGATTTAACTCTGGTTTAAAAGACATGAATGGTATCTTACTTAAGTTCTCATTTCTATTACAGAAGAATATAAACTATGTATATATAATTTTGCATTGATTTTTAAAAATGTGAAGTGTAAATAGTGTTGTTTATAAAGTTTCACAGAAAATGTGGGACTTTTGATTGGAGGAAAGTAAATAATTTTTTTAAGACTAATATTTTTTTTTCTTTCTCTGCAATTCTCATGATAGGAAAGATTCTGTTACAGTAAAAGTGAAAAGGCATTTTACAAAGAGATTCTAGAAGTAAAAAAAAATCTCACATGGATATTAGCCTAATTCTTGTTGAACAAAAGGATATTTTGAGATCTTTTGAAATCTAATTGTTTTGAAGTTAAGTGGGTAGCTTGTTTTTTAGAAATCTGCACATGATGCTTATCTATATTCTAAGTATGACTAAAAAGCTATTTTCTGATCAGAAAACTATACAGAGGATATATCATATTCCAACTAAATTAATGCTTTTCAATATAGAGAAGAAGGGCAATTTGTTTTAATTGTAACAGTGATTAGAAATAGATCAACCCAAAAGGACACTAAAATTGATATAGTCCTAAGTATAATCCTAAAATTTATACAATTAGTCATTTATTGAGTTGTTTGTGATCTGTTTAATTAACAAGATGTATTAGGACTACTTATTATCTTTTCTAAAATCCATGTGTAAAACAAATATTAATTTATTACATAAACATAATAAATATTTAGAACTCCCATAATTTATTTCTTTTTTCATGCTATTCAAATCATAGACTTTTACAGGTAATAATATTCCAAAAAATCTTTATAAATGATAAACTTTAGAGATGGAAATAGGTTTTTACTTTCACAGTGAAGTAGAAAATCAAATTTAAAACAGAAATTTCCTAGATTGTTCAGAAAACTGTCTTAATTACCCTAAAGTGTTTTGCGTAAAAAAAATTTTATGGAGTAGATTATATTTATATTCAGTCTTCTGTTTCTTGCTAAGTGGTTTAGTATATGACCACTATTTGCTTGAAATCTGCTCAGTTTCTTATTTGAGCTTTCCACTGATCCGAAAGCTCTTTTGTTTCTGGGTCACAAATACTCCAATCTATTGTTTAGAGATCATCTAACATAACATTGATCTAGAAAAGTAAAACAGTTTTATTTTAGATCTGAAAATACCTCTTATGAAACACTTTATGCATACTCACTTCTGTTTTGATATTTATGTCTCTCTTTAGCACTTTCAGTTTGTGGTTACTGCTTCTGCTTTGAGATAACATTTTAATTGTTTTCTAGTTTTACTATTATTAAATTGCTTACCTATGAATTGGTGCTATATAAAGATTTGTGTATTTACATCAAATTCTGCATCTGAGTGAATCATATATTTTTAATTTGGGCAATTTATTATTTTTGCCACTATTCATTGCTTTACATATGTGATATTGCTGTAAAGGGGAAAAAAAGTGACAATGTAGTCAGGACAGGGGGTGATGGACCTAAGAACCTAGTGGCAAACAGAGTTGTGTCAGAGATTTGCATTTAATTTTTATCATTTTCTGGCTCTATATTTCTATTACATTAGCTCTGTTGAGTGTGTTTTCCATCTTCCCACCTCTACATATTACAGTTGATAAAATAATCCAGTTCATTGAACAACTATTTGCTTTTTCAGTTGTCTTCCCAGTAATTCGTAGAAGAAAGATTTAGAAGTTAGAAGCTAAGAATTGTCATAGAGTTTTCTATTTTATAAAAATTGTTTTGCCATTGGCTGTTATTAAGCTAGCCCACTAAATATGATGCTGGCAGGAAATTATAATATTATTATAATTGGTTTGGTTTGGTTTGGTCTGCATATGTGATGTTTTAAGAGGCAAGACCCCAACTTGTGCCATTTTCTCATGGCTAACCTGAGTAACATATGTTCAATTCTGATCATTCAGTTTGTATGCATAACTTCTTGCTCCTAGCTCCAAGTTGTAAAGATTTCTGGTTTCTAAATGGATATAATGGCAGCAAATAGAAATAATTTGCTACTGTTCTTGGAAACTTTTGGCTTCCTTACTAGAACCAACTAGTTAAAGTACTCTGCGGCGCAATGGTTAGAGTGCAGTACTGCAAGCTACTTCTGCAGCCAGCTGTCGACAATTTGGCAGTTCAGATCCTACCATGCTCAAGGTTGAGTCAGCCTTCCATCCTTCCGAGGTGGGTAAAATGAGGACCCAAATTGTTGGGGGCAATATGCTAAGTCTGTAAACCGCTTAGAGAGGGCTGTAAAGCACTATAAAGTGGTATATAAATCTGCTATTGCTATTGCTAGTTTGGACCAACTGTGATTCATTTTTTGAGATCAGCCAAGGCTAATTCTACTACCCACTACAATATTCCCTGCAAGGGTACCCTAAATATAATATATTCATCTTTATTACAGATAAGACTCCATTTTTCCTGACAGTCATATGAAAAATTGTATTGGGCAAGTACCTCAAAAGGGTTTTACTAAGTTTCAGGAGTCCTTTTGGGGGAAAAAATCTTTCCACTTTATATTTTCTAATGTATCTGTATTTCTTTCACTATTAATCTTTTATTTTAAATTATTTTAAAATTAAAAGTATAGCAGGAATATAGCAGAAGTGTTTTACTGAAAAATGCTGGTCCTCATCGACTTACTATCTTTATTTCCTGGAGGGCTATGTACCACTTGTGGACCCAGACAATTTTGGAAAATAGAAATGGTAACTTGTCCACTGTTTTGCTTTGAAGTGTTCTCATCTGTCTAAAAACAAAAATAAACAGAAAGAAAACCACTGAACACATTTTTATTTTATGGCAAGAGGAGAGACTTCACATTTATTTTCAGTAGAGTGTGCATATGATTTCTAATGTCTGTGAAATTGTATATGAAAACTATCTTCCTTACCAAGTATGCTACTACTACTGTTTAGAGTGGGGTATTCCTGCCTTCCTTCCTGCCAGCCTTTATTTTTACTAATACTTCAAGATGGTGAACATATCCAACACAAACACACACACACACACACACACACACACAAAATAACAATCTTCTTCCTTTGGTCCCCATAATAACTTTGTGAGATAGATTGAACTGAGAGAAAGTAACTGGCCCAAGGTCACCCAGCTTAACTTTCATGGCTAAGGCATGGCTAGAATTCTTTGGCTTTCTAGCCCAGTGCCTTAACCATTGGACCAAACTGATTTTGTTTTTTTGTTTTTGTTTTTACTTCTTAAGGTAAAGGGATAAAGACAGTTTGGGGCAATTTCCTGGACAGTCTTGAACACACTGAATGTGGATGATATATTTTATAATTGATCATACATTGATCATACATAATGTATGCTTGCCTGGAGTAACAGAAAGAAACGTATAGGTTTATGTTTACAACCATAATTGTGACCAGAAATTTTGTCACTAAGTGGTCATTAACTGAGTTGTGCATTATTTTACTACCTTTTTTGCCACAATCATGCAAATCATTGTGGTTGTTAAGTGAATGTGGTCATTAAATGAATTCAGATTTTCCCATTGACTTTGCTTGTCAAAAGCCAGGTGAGAAGACCAAAAAGACAGTCATGTAATCTTGGGATGTTGCAAACCCTGGTTACCAAGTACTTGAATTTTGATCACATGACTGAGGACACTGACAGTCATTGGAAAAAATATTTTGTTGTTCCATGCAACAGAGTTAAAGTCCTTACCAATCTAGCAAATATATTAAATTCTATTCCTTCCCCTTTACTTCATCAAAGGCAAACTTCTGCTTCTTCAGGGTAGTGTCTCCCATCACTGAATCTACTTGCACTTTTGCAGTTCAAGGTATTCTCTCCTGATTTGGCACACTTTCATAAAGTTTAGTTTCACTGGTCAGAAATCACAACAACAGTTAAATTAAAAGGTGCCTTTTTTACAGGATTTTTGGCTCTCGTGTGTTGGTCTATGTCAGGAGTGTCAAACTCAAGGTGTGCGGTCCGGATCCGGCTCAGGGGTGCTTAGATCTGCCCATGTGACCATCCTGGAAATAGCAAAGGACCGGCTTGCAGTGTCTCTGCTAGTGAAAATGAGTAGTGGGGAGGCTTCATGCACCCCCATCCCATTTTTGGCTTGGACAGCCTCCTGCAGCACTTTGCCGGCTAAACGGGAGGAGCTTATGCCCCCCCATGGCCCATTTTTGGCCTGAATGGCCTCCTGCAAAATCCTCACCTCCACCCCACCCCAGAGCAATCATAATGCAAAATCCTAACACCTTCTTCCTCCCAAAGCAACCACAATTCTCTCACTAATCTGCTTTCCAGATCTGTTTTCCGACATGCAGGGCAACAAAAGAAGACTGGGACTAACAGTAAAAAAAATAAATAAATCAGACCTTCTAACTTCTCAAGATCTTTTTTCCCAAGAAGTTGGAAAGTCTGATTGCATTTTTTTTAATTGGTAGCCCCATGGTCTTCTTTTGTTGCCTTGAGATGGAGTGGAGGTGCGGTTTTTGCATTACGATTGCTCTGGGGTAGAGTGGGAGTGGGGATTTTTCATTATGATTGCTCTGGGGTAGGGTAGGGGTAAGGATTTTACAGGAGGCCGTCCAGGCCAAAAACAGGCCATGGGAGGGGCCAAGCGTTTTGGCCAGCAGAAGGGAGAGAATCACAAACTTTAAGTAAGAACCAGTAAAAGATGAATGAAAAAATCCCTATCTGTAGATCAGCGTTTCTTAGTCTTTAGAAGTTTAAGATGGCTTCATGCTGCCTGGGAATTCTGGGAATTAAAGTCCACGCACCTTAAAGTTGCCAAAGTTGAGAAGCATGAGTCTAGGCTAGATCTTAGGATTTTCCTTTCTTGTTTTATTTAGAGTTTGGTGCAATTAAATAAATCAGTTTTTGTTTCCTTAACAAATAGTGACTAAAGTGACATGAACCATTACTGGACTTTTTGTAAGAAACTGAAATTAAAATTTGATCTGGGGCTTTGATAATTAGATATGGGATGATGAAAATAATGTAGACTAATGTTAATCTTAGAGTAAAAGTTTGATATATATTTTTACTTATATCTGTACCAAAGAAAGTTGAAAGTTACACATTTTTGGTTTTCCTTATTTTCCTTTCTTAAACTTTCACTCTTTTCTTTTCCTGAGCCTTTTCTTTTTTTCAAATCTGTTTTTTATTTGTTTACCCTTAGCTTTGTATTTTTTTATGTATGAAGGATCAAAGACTCAGCCATTATAATTCTACATTCCTTATTTACAGAAAGCACATCAAAATTTAGAATGAAATCCACTGGGAGCCATCTCATAAAAGGCAGGCTCTAAGTCCCTCTAACCAAAAAGTATTTATCAATAGAAGAGAATATTTGTAGCTCAGGGTTGAACTGTGAGGTCCTTGGTGCTCTCTGAGCTTGATGGGGGTTTTTCCCCCGCAAATCTTTCATTACCAAACTAGGTAACATCAGTACTAGAAGGGAGTGGAGTTTACTCTTATTTTCATATACTAGTGGCTTACCCTGTCAGTTGCTTCACAAAAAGTGTTTTGATTGGTGCTGGGTCTCTACAGCCTCAGGCAGAGAAGGGCTATTCTGCAATCCCCCCTCAAATGTTCGTTAAAACACAAAATTTCCCAGCATTCCTTTAGGAACCTCCAATATGCAAACCGTGGTTACTCATCCTAAAATAAATCCTCTTTTCCTGGAGCTTCAAAATTTACTCTTTGCTGGCAAGGTGTGTAATTAAAAGTCAGTTTACATTTAGTCTACATCTGACTTTGCAGATATTTCTTCATAACCATAAAAAGTGTATTTTCTCTGCAGCTAATACCCCTTGCTAGATTGATGTCACAAAGCAAAACCCACATTTTGTAATTAACCACTGTGTCCTGTTTTGGCTGGCAGAATGCTGCAGGAGGCAGAGTGCTGTCACGCGCACCCTGGCTGTGCCAGCCTGGCCACGCCGCTCCCCTGGCCCTCCGAGGTCAAACACAACCCTGATGCAGCCCTCAATAAAATCGAGTTTGACACCCCAGGTCTATGTGAACTGATTTTTTTTTTTTGCAATTTGTTCTTTTTTTATATTCTTATAATTTATCTCCAGAGAGATATTACAGCTTTTCTATTTAACCTCTGATTGAATATATTGTTCAAAAGTCTGAACAAGTCCTATTGAAGTAAACTAATTATAACTGTTACAACTATTCTATTGCACTTTTCAACAAACGTATGTACTTTGAAACATTATCGGTAAATATAAATAATGCTAAAATAGATTGGCTACTAATACCAGGTTATTTTTATATATATATATATATATATATAGTTTGAAATGACAATTCATATACTAAGGGCATTCCGAGTGTAAAAACTATGCAAAAACTCACCTTATAATTAATGTTGTACCTTGAAGACTGTAAAAAATCCTAACTACAACCCAGGAATATTTTAATTGTGTTCTGCTTTGCATGGACATTTCCTCATTTATCTTTCAGAAATCCAAGGATTTAGAGCGGTTTTTCTATTCTTAATAAACTGAAATGAGAACTGCTTGATGAAACTAATTAATAAGCTTCGTGGCTAAAAAAATTATGTTGGTGCCAAATAATAAACTATAAGAGATTCACCTTTCGTTCATAATAAAGACAAGTATTTTCCAGTTGACAGAAATAAAATCCTATCAATAGAATCATCATCTGACTACTGGAAAATTTTGCCTATTGCTCAATGCACTTACTTTTAAAAATGCTATGAAATTAAACTTGGAACTTTGTTTTACTTGTTTGAATGTTATGTGAACTGCTGCTGTTTTAAATCCAGATTATCATTATCCATTTAGCCCACTTTCTACCCTGATCTACTTTAGTTAGCTTTCATAGTCCTTCTAGCAGCTTGTTTTCCCATACTGTTCTCTATTCTCTTCTTGGAGTGGCTGGAAGGACTTCCAAAAAACAGATTTTTTTTAAATTTATTGTTTATTTCTGAACTTAGATATCCACATTTTTTTCTCTTTTGGAAATTTATCATTAACACTGCATGCAATATGGAGGGAAAAAAATCCTCTGCTTGTCAGCATTGTTTTTCTTTTTAATCACTTAACCTGCATGGTCTTATGCTATCCTTTGGGCAGCATCACTTAAATCTTATGATACATGCTGCTGTTGATCTTACTAAATAGTTCTGTTATTTAAAAATCACTAGTATATGGCTAGAAGTTCCTAAACTAAGAAAATTATCAATTGTGGCTTAGCTTATTCCACTTTATTAGTTGTTGATGTTGACAAAATTAATCTGATCTGGGTTCTTCAAATGAAAAGTGAGTGTTCAAGGCTGTGAAACTGTTAGGCTTGATTATCTATAGATATGTTACTAATTAGATATGGTAAACTGTTTGTAGATTTGTTCATCCAGTGTGATTAAACAGAAAATGAAATATGATGTATTAAAGAAATTCCAATGTGATAATTGTTTTATAATTACTTTTATCAATTAGGATTTTTAATACCTGAGCTGGCAGCTCTGTACTTATGCTTTTTTTGTGCCATTTAAGAACACACCTTATTCTTTGTACTTAATAGTCAATTTGTCAATACTTTTTATCAGATTGACTAATAAAATTCAGTCTGCCTTCTTCAGTGTAACATTTTGCCTTGTGGAATATATACTTTATATAAGGTTTGAACTCAAGATAAGTTGGTGATTTGTGCTTTCCTGAGAGGTGTCAGTTAATTGCTTGCTGCAAATGATGTTTTTTCTATTTTAATTGGTCTGCTTTGTCTGCTTAGTGGGTGTGGCTGGATCAGGTACCTGACTGAGTGGCATATCATATCCACCTCCATTGCTCCATTGATGGTCCATTAATTTGAATTTGTGACTTCTAGGGAGTCTCTGGCTCTCCTGCTATTGGTATGGTCTGCAATTTTCTAACTCCTAGTCAAATATGTAATTTATATTAACAGGATAGATGGATACAGATTATTTGAAATCTGGATTCTTCCTTTACAGGTATGTTCTTTAATTCTTTGATACAACTAAGAGCCAGTTTAGTCTAGTGATTAATACACTTAGTTAGAAACCAGGATACTGTGAATTCTAATCCCACTTTAGTCATGAAAGCCAGCTGGATAACCTTGGGCCAGTCATTCTCTTTTAGGTGAATTCACCTCACAGGTTGGTGGTTGTGAGGAAAATAGGAAGGAGGTGTGTTGGCTAAGTTCACCATTTTGAGTTATTTCTAACCATAGTAAAGGCAGGAAATAAAAAAAAAATAAAACTGGTATTTGCCATATGTATATAATTCTGTTAATTTTGTAGACAATGTTAGTTCTGTTCTTAGTCACACTGCTCTAGAGTCCAGCATTGGGTATAACTCCACCCTCTTATGATGTGAGCTGAGTCTGCCATTATAAAAAGTTCACCTCCACTGAGAGCTCCAGCTTTTCGACTCAGCTCTTGGACGTATGAGCTATTGTCTCTGGACTTATTTTTATTTAATTTGATTTGTCAATCACTTACAAAATAACAGGTATAAGAATAAACATAGTTATGAATACATGAAATGGATACATATAAGAAAAATAAAAGAAACAATAGGACAGGGACGATAGGCACGTTGTTGTGCTTATGCACACCCCCTACAGACCTCTTAGGAAAGGGGTGAGGTCAATAGTAGACAGTCTAAGGTTAAAGTTTGTGAGGTTTGGGGAAGAAACCACAGAGTCAGGTAGAGTGTTCCAGACATTGACCACTCTATTGCTGAAGTCGTACTCCCTGCAATCAAGTTTGGTGCAGTTAACCTTGAGTTTGTATCTATTGTGTGCTCTTGTATTGTTATGGTTGAAGCAGAAGTATTCCTTGACAGGTAGGACATTTCAATGTATGATTTTATATACTATACTTAGATAGGACCGAAGACGGCATAGTTTTAGTTTTTTTAGGTCTAACATTTCGAGTCTGGTGGCATAAGGTATTCTGCAATGAGTAGAGGAGTGGAGAACTCTTCTTGTGAAATATTTCTGGACTTTCTCAACTGTGTTAATATCAGATACGTAATGTGGGTTCCAGACTGATGAGCTGTATTTGAGTATTGGTCTAGTGAATGTTTTGTATGCTCTAGTGATATTACCAGAGAAAAAGCTATGTAGGATTAGGTTAACAACTCTTAATGCCTTTTTGGCTATGTAGTTACAGTGGGCTCTAGCACTTAGATCATTAGAGATGAGAATTCCAAGGTCCTTGATGGAGTTTGGATCATCAAAAAGGTCTTGACTGTTCAGCTTGTATTTTATTTTCTGATTTTTTTTGCCAATATGTAAGACAGAGCATTTATTTGTTGAAATTTGAAATGGCCATTTGTTTGACCATTCTGATACATAGTCAAGGTCTTTTTGAAGGGTAGCAGTATTAGCATTCCTCAAAACAAAAGCATCAGGAAAAAAAGGAAAAAAGACTCAACAACATCGAGAGCAGCTCACGACACTCTAGTAGAGCTTCTAGTTGCCAGCTGCCTCAGCAAGGCGCTGACACGCAGACAGTAAGTGAGATTGGTCAAAACGCTGTGGAACCTCCCTCAGACTTGCTAGAGTTAACATCACACAGCCTCCTACGCAGCTTTGTAAAAACCTCCTGCTCTTGTTTTCGGCTGTGCAAGTCTCCTAGAGATTAATTAAGCCCTAAACTGCCAAAGTTTTACAATAGCTGCCCTCATGGTCTCGCATTGATTAGGCCCGATCCTAAACAACCTCCCTTCTGCTGCTGCATCGATTGGAGGGGCAATCTTCCTACTGTGAAGACATTAATCCGGCCATTATAAATTTCTAAACAAAGGCCACAGCACAAAGCCCCAGGGATTCAAACATGCAACAAGGATCCTTGAAGGCCTCAAAGGCCCCTCACCTCGTGGATGGTGGCCATTTTAAGATTGAGTTCCTTCAGGTGCCATTTTTAGTGGGCCCCAAGGCAGTGATCCTCTCTGTCCTGGTCATCCAACTTGGAAAACACCATCAGGAGGAGCTGACAGCGGTGACTCTGGTGTTTCTTCCTTGAGCAATGGAAACAGATTGGGCCCAGCCAGGACCATCAGGCATGCAGAGCATTCAGACCTCTCAAGCCCCCAAAAGGACTCTGAAAAGAAAATGACCATGAGTCCGTTCAGCCAATAGGGAGGCCGCAGCAAAGATCAGGGCCAAGCCCTAGCCCCCAAGAAGGCCTCCAAGTCTGAACTTAAGGCAGAAAAAAGAAGATATGAGGCTTTAGAGAAACAGTTCGCAAAAAAATCCTCAGCAATTACAAGAACAAGCTTTTTGGCACAGAGCAGATGGGAGTCCAGCTAGCCATCTATGGAACTGGTCATCTGAAAGGCAGGATGAGGCCCTTCCCCAGGACCTGAGTTTGTCAGCCCCTTCTTACAGACTACTTGGAATACAGCTACACCTAACCCTCAGCAGGCTTTACACCTAGGGGTTTACAGGTTTAGGGAGGAAGCTAAGCTTATTCCTTCTGTGACTGGGTCCCAGATGATAGGTCCTTCCTGGGAGAACAGGCCCCAGGACATCCAGAAAGTAGTTTCTGTGGCAGTCAGATAGGGCATCTCTGAAGGTCTCAAACACTTCCACCACCACCCGGGCGGAGTCTCAGGTATCCTTTCTGTCAGGGTAACTCTCCTCCATGGAGGGAGGTTCCCACTTTAGAACCCACGTTTGCCACTCCTCATCATTATAACTGGGAGGGACAGGACGACAGGGGACCTTCATACCACTCTGAACAGGGTAGTTCCTCAGAGGAGGAAGAGGGGCAAATTAAAGACCCCTTCCTCTCCAATGAAGAGAAAACCAAACCAGAACAACTGTCTATAACCGCTGTCTTTAAACCCTCCTTGTTTCTGCCCTTACTACAGAAGGCTCTGGTTACAGCCCAGTTAAGCCCAGAAGAGGTGGCCCCAGAACCCGGGAGATGCACTATTCTCCAAACCGGGGTTCTCCCATCTCCTTTGTTGTTCTTGGATGTAGTAAAGGATCAGTGTGAGAACCCCCTGTCAGGGCCTTGCCCTTCTTCCCAGGACAAGAGGTTCTTTAATGTAGACCCCTCCCTGGCCAACACATTAGCTCTCCCAGCAGTAGATTCCCTGGTGGTAGCCACCTTCGCTTCCTCAGGCACCCCTACAGAACCGGAGGATGTCTTACGACCGGAGGACAAAAAGTCGGAACAAACTCTGAAGCACACACACCAGGCCACAGCTTGGGCCGTGAAAGCTTCCACTGCGGCCTTGTTTTTTACCAGGTCGGCCATTCGCTGGTTGCGTCAACTTCAGGACAGAGTTCCCAGTGCCGATGTTTGGTCCCACTAGGACCTCAACAAAATAATAGCGGCAGCCAAGTTCACCGCCGACGCCATTTTAAACTCAGCCAAATTCACCTCAAAGTCAGTGGCCTCTTCGATGTCTGCCAGGTTTGAACTTGGATTTTCAAATCATGATGCAGGTGTTGCAGGAACATGGTTTCTCCATCAACCTGATCAAGAGCCATCTTTCTCCAATGACCCGACTATTGCACCTCAGGGTCATCATCGACACAGTCAGCTGCAAAGTCTTCATCTCACAAGACCATCAGGACAGCATCAACGAGTTGATCAACAGAATTCAACTAAGTCACACCGTTCCATGATGGCAGTCCCAGGCCATTACAAAGGTTCATCTCTTTATGGTGAGAGACAGAATTGTAGTGACCACAGACGCCAGCCTTCATGGCTGGGGAGTGCATGCCCAGGGCTGGATGGCCCAAGCACACTGGCCATCTTCAGACAGGTCTTTTCCCATCAACCTCCTGGAGCTCAGGGCTACTTTTTTTCACCTTGGGAAGTTTTTGGAAACTAGTGTCAAGGTCCTATGTGCTAGTCATGGCAGACAATATAGCAGCCAAGGCTCATGTCAACAGGCAAGGGGAGAGCAGATCCAGGGCTTTGATGCAGGAGGCAGAACGTCTGGGGAGATGGGCAGAGAGGTCCTGTCTCTCAGGGTGGACCATATTTCGGGGGTTGACAACTCCCAGGCAGACTGGTTGAGTTGGACTCAAGTTGACCACTCAGAATGGAGACTCCATCCTTCCCGTTCATAGAATTGTCCCACATTTTTGGAACTCCAGAGGTGGTCTTCGCCACTTCCCAGAACGCACAGGTAAACAGGTCTTTCTCCAGGTTCCCAACCCAGGGAGCAGAGGGGACCAATGCACTTCGGAGCCAATGGCCCCCAGTCTCCTCTACGCCTTTCCCCTCTTCTAATCATCCCAGCAGTCAATGGAAGATGTTGGAGGAAAAGGTGGAGCTGATTCTGCTGGCCCCACATTGGCCCAGGAGATCCTGGTTTGCGGACCTGGTGAACCTTTCTGTTCAGAGGCCTTGAAAAATCCCGGCCTCATGGATCTCTCAGTCAGGGGTCCCTTCTGTATTTGGAACTCCAATGGTTCCAGCTGACTGCTTGGCGGTTGAGGGAGGCCAACCTTTCAGATAATGTAATTAACACAATACAGGCTTCTCGTAAAAAGTCTACAACCCGACTTTACAATGCCACCTGGAGGAAATTCAGTGACTGGTGCTCGGAGAGAGCCCAGAACCCCTCTTCAGCATCTGTTCTGGAGGTCCTTCAATTTCTCCAGGACGGGCTGGACAAGGGCCTCACTCCTAACATCCTCCGTAGGCAGGTGGCGGCCTTAGCTTCGGTAATTTCATGGGACAGATACACATCCCTCTCCCACCACCCTTCAATCGCAGATTTCTGAGGGGACCCTCAACTCTGCGACCACCTATTGTGCATAGGTTGCCTAAGGTTCTCCAAGCTCTTTTGGGCCCTCCTTTTGAGCCCTTACGAATGGTGGGTCTCCGTATTTTAACTCTGAAGGTATCCTTCTTGGTGGCTATTACGTCAGCCAGGAGGGTATCTGAATTAGCTGCCCTTTCGGTAAGACCAGATTTGTGTATGTTTCATGACCAACCGGGTGGTTTTGCGTCTGGACTCTTCATTTGTACCGAAAATTAACTCTTGGTTTCACATGGCTCAAGACATTGTACTCCCTGACTTTTGTCCCAAACCCCAACATGTATTGTAACATCAGTGGCACACGTTGGACATGAAAAGGGTACTCAGGATTTATATCAAACAGACTGCACCTTTTTGCAAAACTGAGTCAATGTTTGTGTCTTTTCAACCTGCCTCCTTGGGGTCTAAGGCCTCATCTCCCATGTTAAGTAGGTGGATCAGAGCATGCATTTCTACTTCATATGAAACTCTTGGCTTGTCAGCTCTCAAGAAACTGACTGCACACTCTACCCGAAGCGCGGCAACTTCAGCAGCTTGGGCCACACAGGCTCCAATTGAGGAAATTTGTAGAGTCACTACATGGACCTCACCGTCCCCATTCATCTGAAATTACCGGTTGGACTCCTTTGCATCTGCACAGGCAGCATTTGGTCAAAGGGTACTCCAACGGGTTGTTTCTGGGTAGGATTAAGAGGATTCCCTCCCTTGGACATGCAGGCTTTGGTATGTCCCAATGCTGGACTCTAGAGCAGCGTGACGGAGAAGGGGCGTTGGTAGACTTACCAGTGAATGCCCTTTCTAGACACACTGCGAGAGAGTCCCGTCCCACCCTGTGGCCGTCTGGTCTAGTACTCTCGGGTAGGGGGGCGGTTGTATGCTCATACTGTTGGTTTATATTCCAGAGACAATCCTAGTCCGTCAAGACACTTCACCAGAAAACCTGGGGCTCTCAGTGGAGGCGAACTTTTTATAGTGGCAGATTCAGCTCATGTCATAAGAGGGAGGAGTCATACCCAATGCTGGACTCTATTGCAGCGTGTCTAGAAAGGGCATTCACTGGTAAGTCTACCAACGCCCCTTTTGGGAAGTGTGCCATCTTTTGGTTTGCACAGAATTCTTTATAGTGTTTTATAGGTTTAGGGGTCATTGTGATGCCTAGTTTTGAAATGTCTGCTGGCATGTGATTAGGTGCTTTTTATATGTTATTGTAATGGTAAACCTAAGTTTGGAGACTACTGTAACTTTGTTTGGTGATAGGATACCAAGAAATTGGAGACTTTGCTCTCTCAATCTTTATGGAGAACTTGATCTCTAGACATGTGGAATTAATAATTTGAAAACATATTCAATTTGATTTTCTTTTAGGATAATACATGTGTCATCTTGTTCTATTAAATAAGCATGACAAATTAGTTTTGTAGTGTCCAAGAAAGTATCTGTAATGTCAAAGAGTTTGAAATCCTTGATCTTGAGCTTGCTAAAGCTCTTTTATGGATACTAGCATGAGGAATGTAATGACTTGAGTTTCAGTGAATGTGTATAACAAATGGTGATATGCTCAGATTCACTTCATTCCTTTCCTTGATAAGATTTATTCACATTACTTCAAATTGACACAAATGCTAAGTATGCTGAGTTGGTTCATGGTTTTTATTTTTATTTTTTGGTACTCATGTTTGTAAAACTAATGAAGAGGTAGTGTGTTTTCTCATGTTTTTAAAGTAAGAATGAATCAGGAAATGTGTGATCTCAAAGTCTCACTCCCTGGAGAATTCAGGGCTAAACTAAACATTTGTTTCCCTTTAGCTTTACTCAGTCTGGTGTCTTAATGCATTTTTAGTGTTCAGAAAAATTGTTCACGTTCTCTATTACTGCCAGCTTATATGGAAGCTGTAAGTTTGCATCAGAGTAAGTTTGCAATTTGAGATTTGTTTTTTTATGTAAAGCAATCAGCCACCATCTTGTACTATGTTTCTGGAATTTTTTCCCTCTCCCTATCCCGTTTATATGAAAGTGAGTCTTTCAGTAACTAGGTTTAATAAGTCAAAAAAATTCTCTAATTGGAAGACTTACTATGACAAAATTAATGTTTCTTATCTGTATTTAAAAAAAAATAAATGCAAGGGGAGAATAGCCTGCTATCCACATTTAAGTAGCACAGGAAATTCCTTTGTAGTTGCCAAAATAAATCTTAACAGGACCTAACCTTTTTATAACTTCTAGGCCTGGTTATATATGTGTTTCTGTGCTATATGTATGTCTAAGAGACATACCTGATTCAAGGTGGATAAAAACAGATGATTTAAAAAAAAACATTTTAAAAATCAGTTTTTTTTATTTAAATCAGATTTTTTTATTTTTATCAAATTTATTTTAATAAAATGCATTTGGAGTAAAAATCTATCTAAAGATAGTTTTCTATTTAAGATACATTAATAATTTAGTTTATTCAGTATGAAATGGAGCTTAATTATGTAGCATGAGGATGATATATATTCTGCAATATTGGGATTATTGGTAAGTCAACAGGTCAGAGGAGGAGTTGCTGCGGGAAACATGACAGCTGTTCTTTAAAAATTATGATTGAAATCGAGGTGATTTCAATCAACTCTTTTTACTAGTGATTTAATCATGATTTAAATTGACTTGATTTAAATCAAATCCACTCAGATTTTATTACTGGATATCTGCAAGACTTCACTTTAAAATTATCATTAGACTAACCTTTTTTTGGCCATCTCTTAATTCACATACTTTGTTGATAATATGGCTATGATGTATTTATTTTCAGATTGATTTGGTTTACATGTTATGTTTATGATTAGAGCACTATCAATGCTCAAGGTAAGCAAACATTTGCCATGGCATTGGCATGGAAAAAAGGCATCTCCATCTATTTCTGTTTGCTGACTCTGCTACCTATTAGCTGGCGTCTCTATTTATTAGTAAGGTGATGCAGAAATGACTAGAGCACTATCATGAAACATGAACAATTTTAAATTCCCATTTAGACAGGATAAGTTTTTAACTGTGGCAAAGATGGAGAAATTATTTCTCCAGTGATTAAAAAGATTATGTTTATTGTTTTTTTTATGCACTTTCATTTCCATGCATTTTTTTTTCTCTCTCTCTCTGTAATATTCTGAAGTTATGTGCCATTAGTTTCACCACTCTGGGAATCAATTGTACTTTCTTGGACACTTTTTTTTTAAGTTTCAGTATTCTCCTTTGGTCATATAGAAAAAGAAATATCTCTAAATACATTTTGCCCCATTTACGATCTTTCTTGCGACAATTGTTAAATGAATCACTGCAATTGTTAAGTTAGTAACATAGTTGTTAAGTGAACCTGGCTTTCCCATTGATTTTATTTGTCAGAAAATCACAAAAAGGCAATCACATAACTGAAGGACATGGCACATATCATAAATATAAGTCAATTGCCAAGTGTCTGAATTCTGATTTCGTGACTATGGGGATGCTGCAATGGTCGTAAGTGTGAAAAATGGTCACACGTCACTTTTGTCAGTGCTATTACAATTTCAAACAGTCACTAAATGAACTATTGTAAATTGAAGATTCCTAGTATGCTGTGTAATTATTGTCCTTGACCATTTCTGTGATGCAACTATAAGGCAGTTTTTAGCAATTCCTGACCCAAAATTTTTGCAAAAGCTCCAGGGGGAATGATGCATGCAGCACAAGCACAACTAAGTCTGGAAACCTAGTCAAACTTTAACTATTTAATAAATTTAATAATCCTCTCTAATTTTAGTAACTATCAAATTCCAAACAAATACATGAAGTAAAAGTGAATGAATGCAGAATAAGAGAAAGGCAATGAAAGCTATGTTTAAATAGAGTTGAAATGATCCTCAAAAAGAAGTGGAGACATTTAAAAAATAAAAAGCAGTGTATGAAACAATGCATGAATGATGACAGCAGGGATGATTTGCAAGTATAATATGGGAATACAGTATAGTAAATGGTGTTGGAGTCAACTATTTTAGCTGTGTTTCCTTTTTAAAAAACATTTATTTCTTTGGTTTGTTACTTCTACTCCTTTTCTAGGCATATCCTCCCCAAAAACAGAGTGTCTAGGTCCCAATGATCACGTATATACTTATGTGTCTCCAATAGAACTCTTCTCTTCTATTTCTCAATTTTCTTATCTTTTATAATAGGTCTGCTGTAAAAAAAATCTATTAAGTAGGAAAGGAAAAGTAGCTATACAATGATTTCTTTTATTCATAGTGCTAGGAATACTCAGGGAAAGTATTATGTGCCAATATTATTGCACAATATTATTACAGTTATTGATAGAATAACTGAGAACCAACACAATTTTAGGTTTTTTTAGTACTGAAGGGCAAGAAAGAGAAGAATAGCTATTTAATTTCTATAGCTTATTCCACAGAATGCAAGTAGAAATAGTGTCAGATCTTTCTCCCTAACCCTTTCCCTTATAGTTTTCAGCACATCCAGGTTACATTGCTGTTCTGAACACTGTTCTTGTGAGGATTCAGTAAGAATGTATACAATTAAAAGGACAGCATATTGGCCAAATTGGATGGGACTAATAACATTTGCAATCTAATATTTTTTAAATATGCCAATTTGTATATCAGTGCTTCAGGAAATTTAAATAATCTATTTCATTTGAAATACTATATTATGAATGTGCTGATTTATCAAATTCAAGATATTGTGTTCATTTGTATATCAGACTTCTAACTTTTAGTCAATTTTTCTAATTTGTTAATGAAAGCTAGTCTTCAGAGTTAAATACTTTTTTTGCATTTTATGTGTGTTCTCTTGTGTTTCAGGTTATTATGCGTTTTCAGTGCTTTCTTAAAGTCATTCCAAACTTTCCTTGGAAATATATTATTTTTGCAGCTTTCTCAAATGTAATAACATTTGATAACAACAACAACAACAACAACAATAATAATAATAATAACAACAACAGATACCAACAGATATCAGGCAGATAGACTATAATTATCATCTTCAAGACGTCATATGGAAAGGGCATCAGGTTAGGGAGGCTAATTTATAAAATTCCACATGTTCCTTTCTATATTGTTCATAGCCAGGAAGTGTTCATGCAAACTGTGTGCAAGAATTGGAATCTAATATTTTTAAATATGCCAATTTGTGTATCAGAAATGGTGAGCAAGATCCTAAAAATTAAGAACAAATTAGTGGAGTTTAGGGAAACAGGAAGCATGTCAATTCACTAAAATACACTACGTATGTGGGGAGCCACTATGTTCTCCAGAAAGGAATATGATGAAAACAGGTACTTTTTAGTGTGAGCAGCAGCTACATCTTGAGGTTATATTACATTGCAAATTATTGCATTGCAAATAACAGTATGAAATTAATTGCCCAGAGCACACAAATATACAGGCTGAAGTAATAATTATTTTTAAGAAATACTATTGTTGCAGTTTACTTAATGTTACAGTATTTTCACAGTTTTAAAATGTACAAAAACCAATTCTGAGAGAGTATATCTATTTCAATTGTGGGAAATGTTAAGAACATCAGAGAGAAACTTTAAAAGAGCAAAGATAGAAACAGCAAAGATTGTGCACCATCTTTCCAGTTCTCTTTAGTTCTTTATAGTATCAGGGTCATACTTCATTGTGTAACTAGATGTAAAAAATGGAACAATTAAAACAGTGACCAAAGCATTTGATTTCTATAAGAGGCCAAGAGTTTGAAGCTATCTGATAGTAAATATGCTATAAAATAACATCTGTTTTCCCTCCTCAGACAGAAAAAGAAAATAGCTCCATCTTTTCCAATATATTTGACTAGAGTGGAAAAAAAGAAGAAAGAGAAAATGCTTTCACAATTAATTGCAAGACGAATATTGACTCTGTACTCAGACATTGGCTAATCCTCAGTCAGGTGTTCCTAATCACATATATATTGTTTTAAAATAGTTTCTTTTATAAATGCTGAAAGGAATTTATAATGTTCCTTAACAAATTAACATTATTTTAATATTTAACAGCAGTTTCTACTGCCCTGAAAGAGTTATTTTAAAATATTACCTGTTGGGTATATGGATACACCAACTAGGTTTGGGTGAATAAATATATAAACCTAGGTTTAAGTGTTTGTAGCTTTAAGCACCAAACTGCAAT
>NW_020769346.1:4826291-4916690 GCF_900518735.1 Pseudonaja textilis | reverse complement strand
AAGCTCCCCAAGTGCAGTCACCAGCCACTTCAATCAGCCAGTAGAAGTGGCCTTGCGGCGAGGGGAGTGTGTGTGTGCGCTCGCCCCGAGGCTGCTTCTACTGGCTGATCGAAGTGGCTGGTGACTGCACTTGGGGAGCTTCCATTGCTCGAAAAACACTGCCTAATGGCGAGGGGACACGGGCAGCCACGCCACACCCTGAAGCAGCTGGGGACTCTGCCTTCAGGGAGTTTCTATCGGCTGATGTTCTATCAGTAGATCAGGGTATTCTAGCCTAGGCTACCTGCAGGACACTCCTAAAGGAAAGTTTTCTCTCCCCCCCCCCCCCCCCCCCCCCCCATTTCTCTTCACCTCATGTAGTTCTAACAAACAATGTGAGAAATGCCGGGGAAATGCATGGTTTAAATAGGCCTAAATTTTGGGGGTGGGGCTTAATTTCACCTCATGCCTAGAAATCATGCTGGGCCTTCCTATTGGTGGAGGCCGTATTGTTGGAGAAACACGGTAGGTACCATTTTATATAACTAACAAACTATTATTCTTCTACTGGGTGGATTTTCATTTTTTTAATAGGTTTTTTTTGGCATTATAATTATTTTATTTATTTGTTAAATTTATTTGCCATTATGTCAGCTTGGGACTACTCTAGGAAAGCTTTTTTGCAATATAAGTAAATATGCTGAGGGATGTTTTCTTCATAGCATCAATTTCAATAATAACGTATTTTGTTCTACATCATGAAATTATTCATAAACAAGCAAAGCATAAAGTCACATGTAAAATATATCAATATATAGGAAAACTGGAATAATTGTTCATTTCTGGAAAATTATTTTATAGTTTTTTAAAGATAGACTTTTGTATTTATGCATATCCAAGAGAAGGAATTACATTCATAGTCTCTAAAATCAATATACTTGCAACACAAACAAAAAGTAATATTAAAAAGTAAGTTTCAAATAGAAAAGGACAAGAGATTTCAGAAAATTAGAAAACTCTTGTTAAATAAAACTTATTTTGTACTCCAAATCTGATACTAAATGGATTATTTGTTTTCTGACCATTTTACCTGAGACTTATTTTTAAATAAAATAATAATTGGCAGACTATGTAGACTACATCAGAGATAGGGAACAATGACCACTTTTTGACTCGTGGACTTCAACTCAGTGGTGGGATTCTACCAGTTTGGACCAGTTCGTGCAGACTGGATGTTAAAGTTGCATTTGGTTCGCCGAACCGGTATTTCAACTGATTGGCTGGTACCTCCCCTCCCAGGAGTCTCCACATGACCCATTATCAATGGAGGTAAGTGCAGGATCCTCACGGAGGCTCTGGGAGGGGGGGGAAATGGGCCTTCCAGAAGTCTGGAAACGGGACTGTTCTCCCATGAGCTGCTCAGAGCATCCAGTAGTGGGAGGTGCTTCAGTCTCTGCTTATGTAGGCTGGGTTTAATTTGTGGAATGCTCATCCTCCACCACGGGATTCCTCCGCAGCGTTCCCCAGTTTTTTTCAGCCTCGTGAGAGATAGGGAGTGCTTCTCGTTAATCCTTGGTCGAAACAGGAGAATTCTCTTTAAGGTTTGCAGATAGTCAATTGTTCTTTTCTTACCGACGCTGTCCTTGCCATCTAACCATCAGGGATCGCATTATCAGGAAGCGCTCCTTGCGCTCCTAAGCACAGGGAGGCTTCAATTTCATTTCACCCCTCCAACTGTTAGTCCTACCCTTGCCATTATGATCGCCAAGCCGCTTTATCATTTAAACGGCAAGGCTTTATTTCTCTCGCTCTCCCTGAGCCGTATCGCAGTTTCTCTTTTCCCCCAAGAACGCCGTTTAGGGGTGGAGGTGTAATCACCTCGTTATTTCAACCTCCCCGCCGGTTTAGCCCTAAGGGAAGGCTGTTGGAGCTTATCTCTTTTGCTCGGGAGATTGTTGCTGGCGCGCGGGCCACAAATAACGTCTGGTCGCCATTTTTTTTTTACTCTCAAGGGACCGCGTAGCTGGGTTGAGTGCTAATTCAATAGACTGTGCGAGGTAATCGTTATTCCGGATTGAAGGGTTTTTTTACACAAAATACCCTGAGGAATCATTACAACCTTTTTTCCAATATATTCGAGGTTTTTGTTAATTTGTGTTGTTGGCTCAACCCTCACGGTTCTCCCTATCCAGCGGCACAACAGCGAGCACCTAGGCCAGCGTCCGCCTGTGCAGGGAAGCTGTTGAAGGCGTGTGAGTGATTATTTGGCCTGCTAGGCGTTCTCAATTTGGCTGATTGGGACATCCAAATTTGATATATATTTGCATACCCATGTGCTCTGATAATATTAATCATGCCAATATAATAATAGTGGCAATTTCATAACAATAATAAATTATTTGTTGAGGTACAACTCAATTTTGAAGCAGATATCCATATTTAAAACAAAAAACAAAACGGGGAATTTGATTTCAGCACCCTGTCCATTCTTGGCCAGGTCCCTGGGCACGCCAACCGCCTACACAATATAGCATTAAATGAGCGTCCTGGGCCTTCCATAATTACAATGGCAGGGGGTAGTGGTTCACACTCCTCAACTTCAAGGGACAAGTCCAAATCTCAAAATCCTAAGCAAAAAAAAAGGGACTTCTAAGGCATCAGAAAAGGATGCCAACAAGTGCCACAAGGCACTGGAAAAACAAATAGATAAGTGCACACGGGAGGCACACAGGACCTCTCAAGCCTTCTCACCCCACAATCCAGAGCTGTCCTCCTCTTTCATCCCCGCTACCCCACCTAGATCTCTCCCTCTCATCCAGGCACAGTGTGGCTCCCCTGAGTCAACAGGCCCAGTCAGCTCAATCACCAACCATGCGAAGAATACCCGAAGCAACATTCACACCAACGGCTGCCGGTCTTCGACAGGAACAATCTCTTCCAGACGATGTGCCAGAGCAAATGAAGACCTGGATGGAGATGGCTATACGTCAGGGAATTGCAGCAGGCCTGCAACATGCAGTTCTGACCAGGGATCATCCGCACCCGCTGAGTATGATTCACAATCAGTTCGGTCATTGGCCAGGTCGGAGCTACACTATACCCAGGTACAGTGTCAAGGGGGTATGCTCCTAGAGGAGCCACAGGAGGAGGAGGCGGAAGAGGTGGAACACATTGAGCACATGGACCAGAGTGAATCAGAATCAATGCATGATACTGACCCGGCCATGTCGGAAGCAGACCTCTTAGAAAGGGGGATGTCTGATGATGAGGGCCTCATTCCCGACCAACCTGTATTTACAGGCTTGTTCCGGCCACAACTTTTCAAATCGCTATTGTACAAGGCCAAAAATACTGCGTGACTGGACAGGCCGACCCCTTCTACCACTCCATCTCCATCAGACGAGGGACCAGAGGATCTCATTTTCACTCAACCTGTAGTTGAGGCAGACGTGATTCCAGTCCCTCATGTTTGCAGACCTGGTACAGAAACAGTGGGCTTCTGAAGCAGTGTACCCGGCTCCCACTGATTATGACAGGAAATTCTTTAATTTGGCCCCAGATTTCTTAACATTGTTGAATACTCCTGAGGTAGATGAACCCATTGTGGGATTAGCATCCTCGTCCTCAATTCCCAGTGAGGCGCTGGAGGCATTAAAGCCAGAGGACAAATGGGCTGTGCTAGCTCTATGCAGGGCCCATCAGTCTGATTCATGGGCCATCAGAGTGGCCATGGCCGCTTCCTTCTTTACCCATTCTTCCCTTAGATGGCTCCGCCTATTACGGGAGCATGTCCCCAATTCCAACACTAGAGCACACCAAGACATTGCAAAACTTATAGCAGCCACCGAATTCTCAGCTGATGCAACCTTTCATGCAGTTAAGTTTTCAGCCAGAAAACATGTCACAGCGCGACGCTTGCTATGGTTAAATAATTGACAAGCAGATATTAAACATAAATGCAAGCTCGCTTCATCTCCTCTAGCAGGAGACAGACTGGCCCTTCCCTGATCCGCTACTCATTGAGACTCGAAACAAAAAGAAAATTTTACCCTCCCTTTTTTGGAAGTCAGACCCTAGAAACCCTCAGTCCTTTCAGAGAGGATCCTTTCGGCCCTTTTATCAGGGACTGTTCTCAACCAGATACCAGAGACCCCCACCTTTCCGACCAGGGCAACAGCCAGAGAGATCAGACTTTTGGGATAGAAACAGAAGGGGTGGCCAACCCAAGAAATCTCCCGAGGAGCAGGAAATAGATTTTTCCGGCGTCCAAGATAACCCCATGGACCCAGCTCCAGTTGGCGGCCGCCTTAAATTATTCGTGGACCAATGGGACTCCTCAACATCTGATTCCTGGGTCGGGAATCGCGCTGGAGTTTCAATCCGCTTCCCCAGACTTCTTTATGTCGTTCCCTCTTTCCAGAGATCTGGTCAAACGAAATCTTATGGAAACAGCTATTCAGCACCTACTGGACATACGAGTAGCCATCCAACCAGTAGCTACCGACCAATGAGGGCGAGATTTTCTATTCACATCTTTTTGTTGTTCCCAAAAGTTCAGGGGGGCGGAGAGCAATCTTGGATTTGAAACGCCTTAATCAATTTTTAGTATATCGCAAATTTAAAATGCACACCCTACAATCTATCTTACTTGGTATCAGTATCCTTACATCTATAGATCTGACAGAGGAATACTTGCATATTCCAGTTCGGCCTTCCCACTATAAATTTTTAAGATTCTGTTATAATAATCTCCATTTTGAATATATGGCTCTTCCCTTCGGACCAGCCTCTGCCCCCAGGACCTTCACAAAGGTTCTCGCAGCCCTCGCTGCTCATCTCCGGGGTGTCCCCATGCGCCTGCAGTGTTACCTCGATGATATCTTAATTTTGTCATCTTCTGTTCATCAATCAGTCATAGATACTCAGACCACATTACACTCCCTACAACTACACAGGTTCTCAATCAATTGGGAAAAGAGTCATTTAACACCTTCAACTCGATTAATCCATCTGGGGGCAGTCATAGATACAGTGGAAGGCAAAGTTTTCCTGTCACCAGATAGACAAAACAGCATTCATCAATTAGTTAAGGAGGTCAGGGTTCATAGGAGGGTGTCCCTAGCTGATTTATCAAAATTGTTAGGCAAAATGATCTCATGTATATCTATTATTCCTTGGGCCCGGCTCCACTCTAGATCCCTCCAGTGGTTCCTGCTTCCGTACCAGTGATCCGACCGAAGCAACTTCAAATACAAGGTCAAAGTTCCATCACAGGTCCTCATATCTTTCCTCTGGTGGACCAGACCAGCCATAAACAAAGGTTGCCTATTCAAAGAGCCCCACAGACTGACCATCACCACCGATGCCAGCCTGATTGGATGGGGAGCTCACTTTCAATCGCTCACAGCCCAAGGCCACTGGTCCTCCATAGATCGATCATGCAGCATAAACTGGCTGGAGCTTCGAGCAGTACACCTGGCTCTCCGCAGCTTTCTTCCACAGGTACGCAACCAACACATATTAATATTGACCGACAATGTAACCACCAAAGCTCGCATAAACAAATGGGGGAACTCAGTTGAAACACCTCATGCAAGAAGTGGAGCGTTTGTGTCATTGGGCAGAGAGTAACCTGATTTCCATCAGAGCAGAACACATTTCAGGACTGTCAAATACACAGGCAGATTGGCTAAGCAGGGCCACGATAGATCCATCGGAGTGGTACCTCAATCCGACCCTCTTTCAAGAGGCAGTCAGGACATTTGGGCAGCCAGTAGTAGACCTGTTCGCTTCCCCCCTCAACACTCAGTTCCCAAGATTTCTTTCCAGATACCCCTCACAAGGAGCGGACAATTTAAATGTGCTCCGTTGCCATTGGCCCCTGGGGCTTCTGTACACATTTCTACCACTTCCACTGATCCACAAGGTCATCGAGAAGCTGCTCGATGAGAGGGCGGAACTGCTTCTGGTAGCTCCCTACTGGCCCAGACGGTCGTGGTTTGCAGACTTCCGCAGTCTATCTGCATCACTACCATGGAGAATTCTGCCAAGACAGGGTCTTGTTAACCCAAGGATCCCTTCAACATCCAGACCCTCAATGGTTGCACCTGACCGTCTGGAGGTTGAGTGGAGTTGTCTGAAGAGCAAAAAGTTTTCCAACAGTTATCTCCACCATCCAAGCTGCCAGATGCCCCTCAGCAACTCGCATCTACAATGCCACGTGGTCCAGTTTCTGCAAATGGTGTACCAAGTCTCAAATTGATCCCATTTCTCCATCTGTGGCTCAGATCCTAGAGTTCTTACAAGAGGGGCTTGACAGGATTATCACCTAATACGTTGAAAAGACAAGTGGCGGCACTTATGAAGGTCTCCTGTCTCTTTCTCATCATCCACGCATACAGTGTTTCCTTCGAGGAGCTACAAACTCACGCCTACCAATGGTTCACCATTATACCACTTGGGACCTTAACAAGGTCCTTCTTGCACTCACTAAGTGCCCTTTCAAGCCTTTGCAATTGTCAAGTCTCCAATTTCTGACGTATAAAGCAGTTTTTCTTGTAGCGATCACTTCCGCTCGTATTTCAGAACTGGCAGCCTTGTCGATCAGACAAGATCTTTGCGTCTTCCATTCTGACAGGGTCGTCCTTTGTCCCGATCCTACGTTCATACCCAAAGTTAATTCAGCTTTTCACAGGGCACAAGAATTGATAACTCCCTAATTGTTGTCCCAGGCCATCCCAAGGGCTGGAACGACAATGTCATCGGCTGGACGTGAGGCAAGCGTTACAAATATATATTCCCCGCACATCCTCTTTTAGGAACACGGAGGCTTTATTTGTGTCTCTTCAGCCCAACAATCAGGGATGCAAGGTCTCACCCTACACAATAGGCTGTTGGCTACAGGCCGCAATAGCAAAAATGTATCAGACTCAAGCACTTCAGGTGGCCTGGGGCATAACAACTCATTCAACAAGGAGCGCCGCGACATCGTCAGCGTGGGCCACACAGGCACCAATAACTGAAATTTGTCGAGCCACAACCTGGGCCTCTCCATCGCCTTTCATTAGGCATTATAAAATAGATGTGTTTGCATCAGCCGAGGCCTCCTTTGGCAGAAGGGTTCTGCAATGGGTCCACAGGGACCAGGAGGGGATCCCAAGACAGACGGAGTCTCTCCCGTAGGACAGGTCAAGCTTTGGTATGTCCCACTACTGGATGCTCTGAACAGCTCGTGGGAGAAAGGGCGTTGGTGCTTACCTGACAGGCCCGTTCTCCTTGAGCTGCGAAGAGCATCCAGCCCCACCCTCTTCCATCTGGTGGGATCCTGTTTTGGCCAATGAATTTTTACAGTATTAAGGGCAAGGGTGTTTCTCTCATCTTCACCAAAACTGGGGAACGCTGGGGCGGAGTCCCTTGGAGGAGGAGGAGGAGCGTTCCACAAATTAAGCCCAGCCTAGATAAGCAGAGACTGGAGCACCTCCCGCTACTGGATGCTCTTCGCAGCTCAAGGAGAACGAGTGTATCAGGTAAGCACCAACGCCCCTTTCCAGCTTCCGGAGGGCCCCCAGAGCCCGGGGAGGCTGTTTTCACCCAGAGCCCTGGGGGAAACCTATGGGCCCCTGGGAGAGTGAAAACAATCTCCTCTGGGCTCTAGAGGCCTACCGGAAGTTCTGGTAGGCCACTCCCATCATGGCCATGCCCACCCAGCATCCAGGCAGTTGCTCGGAGTTTTGAATCCCACCCCTGCTTCAACTCCCAGAATTTTCTCATAAACTTTCAGGAATTCTGGGACTGCAAGTCTACAAGTCATAAAAGGGCCATCATTCCCCATCCTGGACTACATAGAACTTCAACATTACTTTGGGACTAGTTTAGCTATCCTTGTGCCTCTCCTGAAATAAGGACTTGATCTAGAAATGGAATTTTTGGAACAAACAATTTGTTTGTTGCAAATCAAACTGTTTGGTTTGGTAGCTGCAGTGCCTCAGAAAGTCCATTCAGAGAGTGGTAAGGACACCCGAGAAAATTATAGGAAGCTCACTTCCTATTATTCACAATACTGCTTATAAGCACTATATGTTTAGAGCTCAAAGAACTTGTGGTAAACTCACAAGTTCTCCATCATGCTGCTTCGAGAGTCCAGCATTGGGTATGACTCCACCCTCTTATGACGTAGAGCTGAGTCGGCTACTATAAAAAGCCAGCCTTTGCTGAGAGCCCCAGCTTTTTGACTCAGCTCTTGGACATAAGAGCTGTGGCAGTCAGACAGGGCATCGCTGAGGGTCTCCAGCACCTCTACCCTCCAGGGGGTGCCCCGGGTATCCTATCTTCCTTCTGTCAGGGTAACCCTCCTCTAGGGAAGGAGGTTCCCATTTCAGAACCCAGGTATTCCTCCCATCATGCTAACTGGGAGGGACAGGACGATAGAAGATCCTCGTACCAATCAGAACAGGATAGCTCCTCAGAGGAGGAAGAGGGGGAAATTAAAGATACCTTCCTCTCCGACGAAGAAGAGGCTAGACCAGAGCAGCCATCCACCATGGCTGTCTTCAAGCCGTCCTTGTTTCAAACTTTACTACAAAAGGCTCTAGTTACGGCCCAGTTAAGCCCAGAAGAGGTGGTGCCAGAACTACAGGCGGGTCCCTCGGCCCAAGGAGACACATTATTCTCCAAACCGATGGTCTGAAATGAGGTTCTCCCATTACCATTGTTGTTCTTGGATTTAGTGAGGGATCATTGTGATACCCCCCTGTCAGGGCCTCGCCCCTCATCCCAGGACAAGAGATTCTTTAATGTGGGACTCTCCCTGGCCAACACATTAACTCTTCCAGCTGTAGATTCCCCGGTGGTAATCACCTTTGCTTCCTCAGGCACCCCTATTGAACCTGAGGATGTCTTGAGACCGGAGGACAAAAAAATTGGAACAAACTCTGAAGCGCACACACCAGACCGCAGCTTGGGAGGTGAAAGCTTCCACTGTGGCCTCGTTTTTTATCAGGTCAGCCATACACTGGTTACGCCAGCTTCAGGACAGAGTTCCCAGCTCCGATGTCAAGTCCCACCAAGACCTCAACAAAATAATAGCTGCAGCTGAATTTACCGCTGATACCACTCTTAGTTCTGCCAAGTTCGCTTCAAAGGCAATGGCTTCTTCAGTGTCTGCCAGGTGCCTTTTCTGGATGTGCAACTGTCAGACTGACTCTAAACATAAGTGGAAGTTGGTGGCGGCCCCTTGCTCCAAAGAAAACCTCTTTGGAACAGCACTAGACTCATACCTGATTGAAACCCATGACAAAAGAAAGGTGCTGCCAACTTCCACCAAGGCGGCAGACTTTTGACACACACCTTACCCCAGGCCTCAAAGCTTCTGACCTGACAACACCCCTCGGTTCAATTGCAATCAGCGTATCTTCCTTGTCAGGATCAACAGCAGTTTTCGGGTAAGCAGCCCTTTCAAGGGGGAGGAGGCCGTTCATTCAGGCGCTCTAAGTAACTGCATCCACTCCCCTCTCATCGGAGGTCTCTTGACCTTTTTTAAACCCAGATGGGAGGAATCAACAGATGCCTGGGTCATCATTGGGCCTTCACCTCGAATTTCTCTTTCCCCCCTCCCCCTTTCTTTGTCAGCTATCCAATGCTCGACACATCTAAACAGGCTCTGATGGACTTGGCTATCCATCACCTGATGGACATCAGGGCCATAGAGAGGGTTCCCTTGGATCAGCGAGGGTCAGGCTTTTACTCCCACATCTTTGTTATCTCGAAGGCCCCAGGGGGTGGTGGAGAGTGATCCTTGATCTCAAGCTCCTGAATAAATTCATCCCATACAGGCATTTTAAGATGCAGACGCTACATTCTATTCTTCAGAGCATCCGAGAGGGTGATCTCCTCTCTTTCATAGAGCTCACAGAGGCTTATCTCCATATCCCAATTTGGTCTCCCCATCGCCAATTCCTCCGCTTTTGTTATCACGGTGAACATTACCAATACTGGGCCCTACTGTTTGGCCTTTCATCGGCACCAAGAGTCTTTACTAAGGTCTTGGCAGCATTGGCAGCCCTCCTCCAAGCCTTACCTGTGAGGGTCAATGCTACTTAGATGACATTCTGATTCAATCTACCTCCATCCAGGTGGCTGAACAAGATCTTTGGATCATGATGCAGGTTTTGCAGGAACATGGTTTCTCCATCAACCTGACCAAGAGCCATCTTCATCCGATAACCCAACTGTCACACCTTGGGGTCATCATTGACACAATTTGCTATGAGGTCTTCCTTTCCCAGGACCAACAGGACAGCATCAGAGAGCTGATCAACAGAATTTGACTGCGTCACTCTGTTCCACTCTCTCTCCTGTCTCAGTTGCTGGGGAAGGTGATCTCATGCATCGAAGTTGTGCCGTGGGCATGTCTACATGCACACACTCTGCAATGGTTCATCCTCCCCTTCCAAAGGGTGGGGACCAGCCATTCCGCCCTCAGGGTACAGCTTTCCCCACAGGTGCTTCGATCCTTTCAATAGTGGCAATCCCAGTCCATGAGGAAGGGTCACCCCTTTATGGTGATGGACAGAATTGTGGTGACTACTGATGTCAGCCTTCACAGCTGGGGATACATGTCCAGGGCCGGATGGCCCAAGGGCACTGGCCTACTTTAGACAGGTCTCTTACCATCAACCTTCTGGAGCTCAGGGTGATCTCACCCTGAGAAGCTTCTGGGACCTAGTGTCAGGGTCCCATGTGCTAGTCATGACAGACAATATAGCCACGAAGGCTCACGGCAACAGGCAAGAGGGGACCAGGTCCAGGGTTCTGATGTGGGAAGCGGAACGCCTGGGCAGATGGGTAGAGAGGAACTTTCCGTCACTCAGGGCAGACCACATTTCAGGGGTTGACAACTCCCAAGCAGACTGGTTGAGTTGAACTCAAATCGACACTCGGAGTGGCGACTTCATCCTCCCCTGTTTCTAGAGTTGTCCCGCATTTTCGGAACTCCAGTGGTGGACCTCTTCGCTACTCCCCAGAACACACAGGTAAATAGGTATGTCTCCTGGTTTCCACCCAGGGAGCGGAGGGGACCAATGCCCTTTGGACCAAATGGCCTCCAGGTCTCCTCTACACCTTTCTCCCCCTTCCAATTATTCCGGCAGTCATTCGGAAGATGTTGGAGGAAAAGGTGGAGCTAATTCTGCTGGCCCCACATTGGCCCAGGAGACACTGGTTTGCAGACCTGGTGAACCTGTCAGTTCAGAGGCCTTGGAAAATCCCTGCGTTGAGGATGTCTCTCAGTCAAGGAATCTTTCTGCATCCAGAACCCCAATAGTACCAACTGACCACATGGCAGTTGAGTAGAAAATATTGAGGGAGGCCAACTTTTCAGATAGTGTAACACAATACAGGCTTCTCTTAAGCAGTCAACAATCCGACTTGATGATGCCACTTGGAAGAAATTCTGTGAGTGGTGCTCTGAGAGTGCCCAGGACCCCACTTCAGCATCTGTTCTGGAGGTACTAGTTTCTCCAGGATGGGCTGGACAAGGACTTAGCGCCAAACACTCGCTGTAGGCAGGTGGCAGCCTTAGCTTCAGTTGTTTCATGGGACAAGTATACATCCCTCGCCTACCACCCCTCGGTCCCTAGATTCCTGAAGGGAACCTTGAATTTGCGACCACCCATTGTATATAGGCATTGTTAGGAATGATAGTCACCTAACAGTTGGGGTGGCAATATATAAATCAGGATAGTTATTTAATACTGTTGTATCTTTAAGAGAATGCTGTAATTGTGATTGGCTGAGGTTCCTCCAATGGCCATAAGATGGAGCCAGAAACCTGGTTTGTTCTCTCTCTCTTACATTTCCCTATTGCCTTTTGCCTGATTGTCGTTCTGCTGGAATTGCTGTGAGTCTTGCAAACTGTTAGCAAACTCCATTTACTGAACTTTATTTATGATACTGGACTTCGTTTTTGGATTATCCCTGGACTGATTGTTTTGAGTACTAACTGCTTTAACCATGTATGATTTGGACTGTTTGTTGGACTTTGTTTACCCATTTACTGGAAGTAAAACTCACATTTTACTATTCAGTGTATCTGTATGCTGGTTGTGCGTTATTCCTCACCAGTCTCACTACGTTTCCCTGAGTGCACTCATTTTCCTAACGGGGAATACTTTAACACTGGTTATGGGCCCAGTTCATACCAGACTCAAATAACTGAGAGTTAATGTGAATACGCAGTACCGTATACAGACAGCTGTTTACTGTTTAATTGTGGGTTACTGTCTTGGTAAAGATGGCACAAGACCTGTCAACAAGTCTATCACTGATAACCCAGTTGGATGGAACAAACTATGTTTCCTGGTCTATGAAGTGCAGTCTACTTCTAAGTAGGGAAGGGTTATGGGCTGCCGTTCTGGACCCACCAGATATAAATGCTTGGGATCCAAATAATGAGGATGATGCCAAAAAGTTAGCTGGCTTTAAACGGAACAATGAATGAGCTCTTTGTATAATTGGACTAACGCTAAGTGACCAGCAGCTAGTCCATATTCATGGAGAAGAGTCTGCTGCTAGGTGTTGGGAGAATTTGAAGAGGATTTATGTTTTTGACAGTGTAGGTGCACACATACATCTTACACGTAAACTGTTTAGAGCACGTCTTCTGAAAGGTGGAGATATGTTAGCTCATTTGAACTTCATGAAAATAAATTTTCAAGAGATACATGAAAAGGAACTGATTTTTTCAGAGATGCATCAGGTTTACATCATTCTTTCCTTATTGGATGAAAGTTATGATGATTAGGTATCTTCACTGGAAGTACTGACCAGAAATGAACTGACATTGACTGACATAACCGGATGATTGTTAGAAGAGGCAAGAAGAAGGCAGGATATAGACCAACAGAGAGAGAAACAACCACAAGAAGAGGATTTGTATTCAACTGCCTATGCTGTTAGGAAATGTTTTTCTTGTGGGGCTAGGGGACATACAGCTAGATTCTGTAAGAAGAGAAAACGATAGAATACTGGTAATCACCAGAAGGCTAAGAAGAATGTTAATTTAGCTATGTCTAGCCATTCAACTGTAAATCATGATTTGTGGGTAGTTGATAGTGGAGCATCGCAGTGCATTACTAGAAATAGAGGTTTGTAAAGATGTCCGTGAGTAAGCAACATGTATCATTGGCAAATGGATGGAAGATGAAAGCATCTGGTGAATATTGTATATTGTATACTGTATATTGTTCATGTATAAATGAGCATTTACCTATGTTATATGTACCTAAACTGCAATTTAATTTGTTATCAGTAAGCGCTTTAGTTAATCTTGGTTATATAGTAACCTTTAGGGGAGATAACTGTATAATAGAGAAAGAAGGTAAAAGTGTTACTGCTACTTTAGAGAATGATTTATATGTTATACATGATGACCAGGTGCAGATGGCTAACTCGGTTTATAACAATGTTAAGCCACATAACGAATGTATACATTTACTGCATAGATGTCTGGGGCACATTAATTTCAAAATGCTGAGACACACTGTTAAATTGTCAGAAGGGGTAAAATTAAAACCCTGTAACAAGTACTTAAACTGTAATGCCTGTAATCAGAAGAAAAGCAAGGTTACTCCAGCAAACAGACTGAATGGGTTTAAGACCAAAGACCCTTTAGAGGTTGTGTTTGCTGACATAATTGGTCCTAAGAAACCCAGTTTGGGAGGTGCCTGCTATATTTTGAGTATAATGAACCATTACTCATGGTATGGTTTATACTATCTAATGAAAAAACAGAAATGTTCCAACAGTTCTTTAATTGGCTAAAATTTGCAGAAAGGAAAATGAAATGGAGGGTAATTACTTTAGTTACAGATAACAGGACTGAGTATATTAATAATAGATACCAAACGATGTTGAAATTGGCCGGTATCGAGCATAAGCATTCTGCACCTTACAGGCCACAACATAACTCGTTTAAAGAACGAAGAGGGCAAACCTTACAAGCCATGGCTCGCATTATGTTATCTGATTCAGATTTGCCTGAAACACTGTGGGGTGAAGCTATAATGTGTAGCAACCATGCGTTAAACAATGTGGTGAACACAACAACTGGTGAATTGCCATTCACTCGTTGGCATGGCAGAAAACCAAATTTAAGTTTATCAAGGATTCAATCAGACAGCAAACAACTACGATGATGTGTTTGCACCTAGTCTGAAGGCTACTATATTAAGAGCAGCATTAGTGTGGGCAGCTAAGGAGAAATACATGATAAATCATTTAGATGTAGAGACGGCATATCTGAATGCTCCATTGCAACACACTATATATTTAAAGAAACCTTTAGGTATCAAAAATGATAATACAACTGATTGCTGGAGATTGAAAAAGAGTCTTTATGGTTTGAAGCAATCAGGATATGAGTGGAACCAGTGCATAGTTAAGGAATTAATTAAGATAGGTTTTGTAGCTGGCATGGCTGATCCATGTTTGTTGAAAAAGGAAAGTGATGGTGTAGTTTCATTGTTGCTATTTACTGATGACATAGCATTAATCACCAAAACTGAGCAAGAAGCTACTGAAATAATTTCACTGTTAGAAAAGAAATTTAAGTTAAATTTAATTTAAATTTAATATAAAACAGGTGAAATCTCACAGGCAGGTAAAATTAACCAATTACTAAAGAATTTTAAAATGGAACTTTGTAAGCCGACTAAAACACTCATCCTTGATTGGTAGCTTATCTTATCTCAGTAATTGGTCATGGCCAGATATAGCATACAGTGTTAACCAATTAGCTAGGTTTTAATGCTGAGCCAACTGAAAGGCACTGGCAAGCTGCTAAGCGTGTGTTGAGATATCTGAAACGAACAATGTATTATGCATTGTATTTGGAGCCTAAGGATGAACTAAGTTTAACTGCATATGCTACAGACATAAATATAAATCTACGTCAGGTACTGTAGTATTATTAGGAAAGGTGCTGATTGGATGGAGGTCAGTTCGACAGAAATATCTAAGTTTGTCAACAATGGAGGCTGAATTCTCATGTTTGTCTTTATTATGTACAGATTTAGTTTGTTATAAGAAACTATTGATTGATATGGGAATTGATGTAACAGATTCTATTGTTGTTTATGAAGACAACCAGTCAGCAATACAGATGGGTTCCAATCTTGCTGTAAAGACAAGATCAAAACACATAGATTATGTGAGACAATGTGTGCAAAGTAAAATGATTAAACTGGAGTACTGCATGTCAGAGAATAACATTGCAGATCATTTTACAAAAGCCCAAGGCTCTGTAAAGCATAAGGCTTGCTGTGAAGGATATGGACTTAAACTGTAAGGTGTTATATATTGTCCTACCCAACAGAGAGAATGTTAGGAATTGATAGTCACCTAACAGTTGGGTTGGAAATATATAAACCAGGATAGACATTTAATACTGTCTCTTTAAGGAAATGCTAAAATTGTAATTGAGTGTGGTTCCTCAAACAGCCATAAGATGGAGCCAGAAACCTGGGTAGTACTATTGTTAGTTGCTAGTTGTTCTGATGTTTGATGTTCTTGGTTCCTGCATTTTTCCCTATTGGCTGTTGCTGATCGTCATACTTCTTGGATTGCTGTAAGTCTGTTACTGAACTGTTTATGATACTGGACTTTGTTATTTGGATTATCCCTGGATTGAATACTGACTGCTTTAACCGTGTATGACTTGGACTGTTTGTTGGACTTTGCTTAACTGTTTACTGGAAGTAAAACCTATATTTTACTATTCAGTGTATCCGTGTGCTGGTCGTGCATTATTCAACATCACTCTCACTACGTCTCCCTGTGTGCACTCATTCTCCTAATGGGGAATTACCTCAACACAGCGGACAAAATACATCAGAGGAGAGGAGAGAAACTCGAGGCGAAGGCCAGATGATACAGTCCTGAAAACCCAGGTGTCTGTTGTTGATTTCTTCCATCTGGATGCAAAAAAGGTCAAGCGACCTCTGATGGGAGGGGAGGGGATGCAGTTACTTAGAGGTCATTGAATGAATAACCTCCTTCTCCTTGAAAGGGCCACTTACCAGAGAAATGTTGTCTGGCTGCACGGTCCTGGTGTTGTTCCTGGCAAGGCAAGGGAACTGAGGGTTGGCTTCCACACAGAAGATAGGAGGCCTGGAGTATGGCATCTGTAGAAATTCCGACCTTTTGTTGGTTGATGACAGCATCTTCTTTTTATCCCTGGTCTCAACCAGGTACGTTTCCAAGGCTGTTCCAAAAAGGTTCTCCCCAGAATATGGGGCAGCTGCCAACTTCCACTTGCACTGAGAGTCAGTCTGCCAGTTGTGCATCCAGAGAAGCCGTCTTGCAGACACAGAGGAGGCCATTGCCTTTGACACGAATCTGGCAGAGCATAGGGTAGCGTCGGCTCTGAATTAAATTATTTTGTTTAGGTCTTGTTGGGCCCTGGTGTTGGTGCTGGGTAGCCGGTCTTGAAGTTGGTATAACCAACGTATTGCTGGCTTCTTAAAGAATGAGGCCGCGGTGGAGGCCTTCACTGCCCAGGGTGTGGCCTGGTGCGTGCGTTTCAGAGTTTGCTCTGATTTTTTTGTCCTCAGGCCTCAAGACATCTTCCGGTTCCGTGGGAGTTCCAAAGGTGGCTACCACTGGAGGATCTACAGCTGGCACTGCTACGGCGTTGGCCAGAGAGGGTCCCACATTGAAGAATCTTTCGTCTTGTGATGAGGGGTGGGGCCCCAAGTGGGGAGTAGCGCATTGATCCCTCACCAAGTCCAAGAATAAGAATGGTGAGGGGAGAACCTCATTTAGTACTACGGGCTTGGAAAATAATGAGTCCCCCTGAGCTGTGAGGTCCACCTGTGGTTCCTGTGCCACTTCCTCTGGGTTTAGTTGTGCAGTAACTAAGGCCATGTGGAATAGAGGCCTAAATAAGGAAGGTTTGAAGACAGCTGCTGTTGTGGGCTGCTCCGGCCTACTCTCCTCTTCATCTAAGATATAGGGGTCCCTGAGTTCCGCTTCTCTAACATAGAAGATCTGCTATGCTCTAAGGGCTATGAGGAACCTCTGTCTTCCTGTCCTCCCCAGTTAGGAAATCCAGGGGTTTGGAAATCTCCCTGTGAGGAAGAGTGTTTCCCTGATAGAAGGTGGAGAGGATGCTAGGAACCTCCCCCTGCTGGCCGGAGGAGCTGTTGGAACCCCTCAGCGATGCCCTGCCTGACTGCCACAGAGACCACAGATTGTATATCTTGGGGCCTGTTGTCTGGGGGAGGGGCCATGGGGTAGAGCACAGCTGCAGTTGGAGTAAAAGAGGCCTCCACCCTGGGCCTGTAGCCCCCTTGGGGCAAGAATCCCTGAGGATTATGAATTCTAGTATCCCAATTTGCAGGCCTGAAGCAAGGCCCAGACCTTCTGAGGTCTTGGGGAAGGGAGGCCTCATCAGTCCTCTCAGGGGACATGCCTGAAGGTGGCTTGCTAAACTACCTTCTGACTCCACTGCTCCGGAAACCTGATCAGTATAGGTCTGAGAGTCTCCTGACTGAGAGAGGCCCTGTTCTTTTAATTGCTGGAAATTTTTGGCGAACTGTTTTTCTAGTGCAGCGTGCCTCCGCCTTTCTGCTCTAAGTTCTGACTTTGGAGTTTTCTTGGGAGCAAGGGCCTTGGCCCTGATCTTTGCTGCTGCCACCCTATTGGCTGAAAGGACTCTTGCATGCCTTCTCTTGAGAGGGTTTCTTGACACTTCGGGGCCCTGGGTCACCTGCATGCCGGATGGTCCTGGCTGGATCCAGTCATTCTCCATTTTTCTAGAAAGAACACCAAAGGTGCTGTCAGCTCCTCCACAGGGTGTTTTCCGAGATGGAGGCTAGACAGAAGGGATCACTGCTTTGAGGCCCAATCAAAATGTCACAAGATAACTGTACAAGGGAACTTACCGTATTTCCCCATGTATAAGCCACCCCTTTTTTCCAAAATTTTCAAGCCCAAAAAGTAGGGGGGGTGGCATATACAAAGCAGGTACACTTTTTATACGTGAAAAATGCATAAAATAATAAAGTAGGAATAAACTGGTTTTCCAGCAGTATGCTATACTTTTTTGTAAAAATTGTACGTGATGATACAATTACGAGTGCGAGTACGCAATAGAAATGCATACGCTAGGCATCGGCCTGAATGCTTCGTTCCTACTCTCGTTCCGATGCGTAGATTGCTAGCGTCGCCCGCACCGCTTTCGGCGTCATGACCGAAGTTGTAGATCTAGACGTCGAATTTTGTTTCTTTGTAAATTTTCTTTCTTCATAACTTGTTTCTCTAATAAAATATTTTTTTCAAAACTTCACAGTCCAAAAATTGCGGGGGTGGCTTATACAAAGGGGGTGCTTATACATGGGGAAATACGGTAATCTGAACCAGATGGAAGCAAACAGTGACCTTCACAGTCTCTCTCTGTCTCTTGGTGATGTGGTTTACTTAGTGACCACTTCACTTGGTGACTATTTCACTGAAACCAATGCAATCAATAAATGTGGAGTACCTGTAATTTATTGTGCACAGTAGGTACATATACTAGTATAGATTGTATGTTCATACCATTTATTATGCAGTTGATTTACGTACACAGGTTTTTATTACCTTTTCATTTAAACTTTATATTTATTGGCTGTTTGGTTTTTTATTAATATAACATTTTTTGAAATGTTTATTTTTTCATTTATTAGTATTTTTTAAAATATTTCTACTCCAAATATAATCCTGGATTCAGTGCTTCAAAACGTAATTATGCATGCCATGTCTAATTTGATGGTAGATTCCAACTCCTGTCATTTTGATTTTGAAAGGAAACTATTGTACTGCATTTTAGTCAAGCAACTGATATTCTATTAACCTCAAAGTTTCTATTTCTTCTGCTTCTCTTATCAGAGATTTTAAATGCCATTACCTGCACTCATTACTTCTGTACAATCTCAGTATAATTATATTTTGTACTATTTTTGTGAGTGCATTATATATGGGTGTGAGAGATTTTTTTTTCTCCTGATGGGACTTTGGGGAATACATGATTAACTGTATGCAGAAAGTTCAATAAGCAATTGCTATATAAAATTTGATTCTGATGCAATAAAATCATCCAGATGAGTGACCATATCACAGAATCCACACCAGCTACATTTTAAAATTTCAGTTGCTGTCACCTCCTCTGTGTTGCTTTAAGGTATTTTCCCTGTGGCCAATTCATCAATTTAACTTAATCTTGACAATAAAGAACAACAAGAGCAATACGAATTGAAAATAGCAAAACGTTGTTCAATTCCATGTTTCATTTTACACTTGATTGATTGGTTTATTTCTTATCTGCTGCTAAAGTACAGCATTTTTAGAGGTTTGGGGCTGTTTTTTGTATTTTCTGAAGGTTTAAGGGCTATTCTGCATGTGTGTTTGTTTTTGTAGAGGATGAAATTAAGATGTTGCTACAATTTACTTAACCCAAAAGTAGTCATGAAGAAAACATTGTTTATCACTTTTTTTAGCAATCCGTTGTAATATAAGTGGTCTTGAGTCCTACATGACTCTACATTGATTTGCCAGTTTCTTTTCTTATAATTAAGTTTGAATTGTTTGACTACTAAAACAAAATATACTAAAAAGCTCAAATATATTTCAGTTCAAATATAAGAAATGCTACTGATGAATAAGAATCCTTTTCCTATTTCCAGTCTGTCAAAAGATTGTTAACTTGCATTGTTGAAATCTTCCAAGTTACAATCTCTACATACATTATCTGATAACTTTCAAGAAGTATATGCTATTTAACTCAATATGTATATTTATATGTGGATATGTGTGTGTGTGTGTGTGTGTGTGTGTATACACACACACACGTTTTCTTAAGTTTTTGTGGGTATTTATATGTATGGTATTCAGCTTTGTTCAGGCATTTTCAGCCAATCAAGACAAAAAAAACACTACAAAACAGACAGAAGATATTACAAACATCAATCAAACAGAACCCAGTAAACTCCAAGACCAATAAACACAGACTAAGACTCCCAACCAATCGGGATGAAGAAAAAAAGCACAAAGCACAAGGCTAGCACTAAATTTAAGTTCTGTACCATATGTCAGCATTGGAACTATTTTTGCCCTAAATACATTCAGCATAGGGGTTGAAAGGGTAATTATGGTTAAATAATTTATATAATCTTTTGGTGCTTATCTCAGCTCTTAATGCACTACTTTTAAAGTGATTAAACTAAGATCCTGTATTAGTAAAAACCACTCCTAAGTAGGTGTAAGAATTTACTTGTTCGATTGACTCCGCATTAATCTGCCAATTATATTTCCTACTTTTTGTGCTGAAAACCAACACTTTGGATTTGCTTTTATTAATATTTAAGAAATACAAAGTACAATAGGTTATATATATACAATAGCTTATGCAACAGTCTCCTCAGGCCTATTTGTGAATGAGCCATTAATACCATGTCATTGGCATATAAAAGGGTATTAATAAATTTATCAAGAATCTTTGGCATATGCGAATCTACTGCATGCAGGTATCCTGGTAAATCATTGACATAGAGATTGAAAAGCATTGGGGCTAAAATGCAGCCCTGTCTTACGCCAATATTGGTAGGTATGCTCTTAGACAGGGCTCCATTTATGCCAGTACGGATTTTCACATGGGTGTTTGAGTTAAAGGGCCCTAACCAGAAAAAGGAGTCTGGGCTCCATGTTCAGGTCTGCCAGTTTCCTCCACAAGATATTTCTGTTTAATGAATCAAAAGCCGCACTTAGATCAATAAATGCAGTGAATAATTTCTTACCCATTTTTAAATACCTTGTTACCAAATGATATAATGTGAAACTATTATCTATGGTAGATCGCTCTGGTCTAAAGCCTGCTTGTTCCTCCACCAAAAGATTATTCTCCATAACCCAGATTTCAATTTTGCTCAACAAATGCTTTGCATACATTTTAGCAACAATTCCAATTAGGCTTATTGGTCTGTAATTATTTGGATTGCCTGTCTCCTTTTTTATGTAAGGGAACAATAATGGCCACTTCCCAACCCACAGGTATGCGGCCAGTATTGTTTATAAAGGTAAATAGCCCTGCTAACAAAGGCGCCCACCAGTCCATATAAGTCTTAAATAATTCCGGGGGCAAAAAATCTTCACCAGGTGCCTTATTAGCTTTTAATGATCGAATAATGGATTTAATTTCTGAAACAGAAACGGGGGGCCAGATAGGGAGATTTTCTAAAGTTAATAAATCATTGCTTTGGGTATGCATAGAGTCCTGATTGGGTTTAAAAAGAAGATTAGAATAAAAATTCTCCCAGGTTGAAGCAGGAATGGGGATATCAAAATAAAATTTACATCCCTTCAATATACCTGAGACAGCATTCCAAAAGAAAGCTGAATTTAACCCTTTTGCCCAAATTTCCAAGTCCGACCATAATTTAGTTCTAAAGGAAGCCTTCTTTGATGCTATCAATTTCTTATAATCATGCCTAATTTTCAACATGTTGCTATAGTTTTTTGAGGTGGGACATCGCTGAACCGTACGCATTGCAGCTCTCAAATATTTTCTACTGTGCAAAAAGTCAGAATCAAACCAGCTAACTCCAACTTGTTGGTGGTTTCTTATCGGAAGTTTGACAGTAAATTTCTTCAATGAATTGACATAGATCATCATAATGTGCCATAATATTATCTGAGCTGGAAGATGAATGAGAAATTAAGCTTCTCCAGATCTGAGGTTGTGCAGAATCCAAAAAAATAGATAATGCCGCAGTATCAACTTTGGCCCATTTGACTTTTCTATCCTGTCTCACTTCCAGGTTTGCAAAAAAACTTTTTGCCACAAGATGAGTTTCTCCGTATATCTGAACTGCTTTGAAATAAAACTGAAATTGGTTGGTGATCACTACCTTCCCTCACGTGGACTTGTATATCTGCGAACCTCTCAAGCTTATCTCTTGAAACACATATATAATCTAGAACGCCACTGGAGTTACTTAAGTGATAAGTAAAAGGATATATAAAACCATAATCCTTACCTCCTATAATATAGAGATTACAGTTATAAATCATAGAAACCAATTGTGTACCTGCAATATTTCTTTTGTAATCACTAGAATGCCAGGGAGGAATAGATAGTAAATAATCCTCAGGAATAACACCAGAATAAACAAAGTTATGTAAAGATACCCCTACCCTGGCATTAAAATCTCCTGCCAAAACTATAGTAACGTTAGGATATTGGACATTTAATTTTATAACTGTCTCTTCCAAATTTGCCCAGATATTAAGTATATAATAAGGGGAGGAGTGAGGAGGGATATATATATATTCAGCAATATCAATCCTAATGTACCATAGAAGAACTTGACAGTTAAATGAGAAGCAGAAGCTTCACCAAAACCAAGCTTCTGGGCTTGCCAGCCCAACTCTGCTTTGGCTAAAATTGACAAGCCTCCAGAGGCCCTTCCTTTAGTCTTAGATTTAACTGCAGGAATAGACCACAAATCAAAGCCAGGCAGATGGATCTGTTCTTCATCCGTGGTCAGCCAGGTCTCCTGAAGGGCTATAAGATCAAAGTTTATCAGGAAATCCTCCAAGTCACCATCCATGGCTCAGGCTTTCCAGTCAGCAATATTCCAGGACAATAGATGAAAATAATCTACTTGCTTGTCATTTGTCATTATAGGGGGGGAATTAATGTGAGCATTGGGAGGGATGCTAACATTTTCCAGTCATTCCACAGGAGTAATATTATCCAAGATTCCCTCAGAGTCAAAAAAAGATGCACTGGTTTGTTAGGTGTTTGCCTTCACTACTGCCAAATTGGTAAACAGACTCCAAATGCTTCTGAGGACCAACAACCTGTTGCAAAGGTATCATTGTAGGTTGGCCCGGTGGGATAGTGTCCGAGACCAAAGGGAGTAGCAACGAGCAGGTGGGAACCTCCTTATGATGCAGTTCAACACCTACTCCACAGTCATTTTCTATTTGTTGTTCTATTTGTTGTTCCACAGTAATTGAGCAACTACTCTTTTCTTCACGCCTGTACACCTCTTTTACAGAGTTATTATTTGCAGCATCTATATGAAGAGGAATTCCATCAGAATTCTCAGAAAGAGCATTAATAACATCTGCAACCAGAATAGCAAATTCTATGGAAGGTTTTGCAGCTTTACGTGTGACTTTTAAAAGATCCTTCAGGTCGTCTAATCTTTTAATGATGCTGGCTTGTTCTAGCTCTGGCAAAGTACAAAAAGAATTAATCAGGCTTGACTCCAGTATCTCAGTACGCTGCTGGATAGGAGGTTGATTTTTCAAGTTGCCACTTCTCAAGGGGGCAGGAGAGATAATGTCCTTAGAGTTAACAGCTTTAAAATAATTGCAATTAGGCTTGCAGAAAGCAGTGTTCTTCTTACCAATATGAGTTATTAAAGGACTAATACCTTTCTTAGTAAACACGCGAGTAGGAAAAATTCCAAATTCACTAAGACAGGAATTCATTTTAAACAGCATACTGGCTATAGTGGGTTGTTTTAAAAGTCAACAAAATACATTTAAAAGCCCCTCTGGAGGGAAGCCATTCCACCCTCTGCAAATCCACCAGCTGCCTTTCACAGCGAAGAAGCTGGCTAAGGGAAAGAATAACTGCATTTCTAAATCCCCACTTCCCTTTATTCGTTTGGTTATTTAAAATTTGTAAGGTAATCTGATGCCGCTGCAGATAACAGTTAAAACTTGTGTGCTTTTTATCTGAGACTTCTTGGGAGAGAGAACCTTGCTTAGCATGCACCTTTAGGTGTGGGAGTAGATCACATTACAAGTTTTTTATACTTTTAGTGAAATCCAAGTTAGCGTCCATCTTTGGATCAGCAAACTTAACAGTTGACCCTTTTAATGAGTCCACTTTATTGTTGACCTCAGTTAAAAGCTCAAAAGTAGTCAGCACTGTCTGTGCCATCAGCATGCATTGCCTAGATATAAAATCAAAAAAGTTTTTATTTTGTAATTCCCCATACTCTTGTTGCAACAAACCCTCAGTGGCAACACCGACAGCTGATGTTTGAAAGAGGGAAGACTCCCCTGATAAAGAAGCAGAAATGTCCGGAGGCTGTGAGCTCTCTACCTCAGCTTGTAAGTCCCATTCCAGTGGATCGTATCTGTTAGAAAGGCTAATAAGTGAGGATGATAATTTATTACTTATGACTGTTGACTGAATATCATTTAAAAAGTCATCCATTTTAAGTTGTTTGGTAGGGTTGCATACGGACTGGGTAGCTGAAAGAGGGCGCTCCCTCTTTTTCCCGTTGCTCATGGTGGGCCCGTCCTCCCCTCTTGAATGAATCAATGTTAAAATCCTAGTTCAGCAGCAGTGTCTGTAGTCATCTGCCCTGTCTCTCCCTTTTCAACTCTGCTCAAATTTAAAACAGAAACGGCTGCAAAAGCCTGATACACAGATGAACCCAATACACAAGCCTGATGATGGCAGATGAGATTCTGCCGAAATGTCGCTACAACTTTAAAAGCACAACTATAATGACGTGGGAAAATACCTGAACAAAGCTGAATACATATGTATGTATGTATGTATGTATGTATGTATGTATGTATGTATACATATATATATATATACACACACACACACACACACACTTTATTTTAGTATAATTAACACCTTTAGATTTTCTCTAACATACCTATATATGTAACAGCTTAATAATAATATGGAAGTATATTTAAATTAATTATTAAGAGTGACATTCTAAATTTGTCATTTCCCAGCCTTGCCATTTGTCTAGAATTTAGTTAATTGATACAGACTTCTTAAAAAAACTTCTTAAAAATAAGTTGCTTAAATGAGAGTGGTGGAGCTAAGAAATAATAATGCATACTCTAACAACATATTAAAGTTGGGAAGTTGAGAAACTTCATCTACCCTGTCCTCTGTATTCAGCACTATTGGAAGAGAGGAAAGGTTTTGAGTAATTACTACATAGTAGATAATTGCATGAAAATTGCAGGCAGAATATATGTATATTGTAAAGCTTTACTAATTGGGTCTTTGTTATTCATTGCTGTGTTTCAGATACTAATTGAATCCTTAATTTATTTTTAATTGAAACCTAATGATGTTAACAACACATTTCCTTTTCCATTATTTTCCATTATTATTCTATGTACATGCTTTTAATTTTTTGCAGTGCTATTGTGTACAGTTGATAGGAAAGCTAAAATCATTACCAAAGAGATTGGTGTTTTAACAAAGTATTTTAATGTGTTTCATATCGATAGCAAACTTCTCCTTATGATAAGGAATGATCTGAGGCATCCATTAAAGCAATTAAGAAACCAGTAAACATATGATGGCTCTATGTGCCATCATATGTTCAGTTGTATCAGTTACTAGGTTGCTTTTGGTTTGGTGTTTCTTTTTTTCATTGTGTTGTAAACCTGTATATTACCTTTTAATGGCCACAACAATATTAGTTTTGAGTAATATAATTAGCACACACTACGAATACTATTTTGGATACAGAAGAGGCAGCATGTTTCAGTAATAGCAATATATTTTTTTAAAAAAAAATGAAAAATTGATGCAGAGAAATTTGTGATTAAGAATAATTAACGTTTTTTTTTACTACTACTTCATTTTTTTTACTATGAATCCCAATTGACAATTCTAGCTGGCACACTCTAATTCTAAATTGCTTTTTCAGAATTCCGTTATAGGAGAGCTTTCTAATGCAACTTGAAGTAATAATAGTATTTTAGCAGTATAGTAATCCCATTTAGATAATTTCCTAGACTCAGACCTGAGGATGTTCAATAGAGCTATTTCTCTGTCAATTTGCAGGTTAGCTGCAGTGTTGTCTGTCTGAACAGATCATGTAATTCTCCATAGAGCTGCTGCGAGCATCCAGAGTGGGAGGTGCTCCGTCTTCGCTCTCACAGGCTGAGCTATAATTGAGGAATGCTCCTCCTCCTCCACATGACTCCTGCGTAGCGTTCCCCAGTTTTTACCTCAGCCTCGTAAGAGACAGGCAGCATTTTACAGCTCTTCCTTGGCCGATCCAGGATCTTTCTAAAAATAATTCAGGTTTGCTTTTCCTTTCTTTCTCCTTTGGTCCCTCGCAGTTGGTGTGCCTGATATCTACCTAGTGGGTCATTTTTCGCCCTCAGGGGGGAGAAAGGGGGAGCCTAACAGCCTTTTGACCTTTCAGAAGCTTACCTTCACATCCCCATTCATCCCTCATTTTTTCAATTTCTGCGATTTTGCTACAACAGCCAGCATTTTCAATACGTGGCACTCCCCTTTGGTCTAGCCTCTGCTCCGAGGACCTTTACCAAGGTTCTGGCAGCCCTTGCGGCTCACCTCAGGAATTTCCCCATCCGCATTCACTGCTACCTGGATGACATCCTCATCCTCTCCCCCACCAAAGACCAATCTGAGAGGGACACTAGAACCACTCTCTCGGTTGTTCAGTCCCATGGTCTTCTCGTAAATTGGGAGAAGAGCCAACTTTCCCCCTCCACCCGGATAGCTCACTTAGGGACAGTTATTGACTCAGTTAAAGGTAAGGTCTTTCTTTCCCCTGAGAGGCTTCTCAGCATCCGGAAGTCCATCAGGGAGGTTAGACGCGCAAGGAAAGCATCCTTACTGAGTCTATCAAAGTTGCTTGGCAAATTGGTCTCATGCATATCCATTGTTCCCTGGGCCCGTCTACATACCAGATCTCTGCAGTGGTTCCTGCCACCCTATCAACGCTCCTGAAGAAGCAACTCAAGAGCCGTGGTGAAGGTTCCTCCAAAGGTCCTTGCTTCGCTCCTCTGGTGGACCAGACCTGCTAGCAACAAGGGACATCTCTTCAAGGAGCCCCAAAGAGTCGTTCTCACGACAGACACCAGCCTATCCGGATGGGGGGCTCACGTCCATTCGCTTTCAGCCCAGGGCACTTGGTCAGCACCCGAGCAATGTTGCAGTATCAACTGGCTGGAGCTCCATGCAGTGTACCTAGCTCTACGCACCTTTCTCCCTCAGGTGCGCGGGCGTCACGTACTGGTCCTGACGGACAATATTACGACCAAGGCTCACATCAACCGTCAAGGGGGAACACATTCCATCCGACTCATGAAGGAGGCCGAGCGGCTCTGTCGCTGGGCAGAGTCCAACCTCTTATCCATCAGGGCAGACCACATCTCGGGGGTCTCAAATGTTCAGGCAGACTGGTTGAGCAGGGCCACCTTAGACCAGTCAGAATGGTGCCTGCACCCCTCCCTGTTCAAGGAGGCCTCAGCGATATTCAGTCGTCCACTGCTGGATCTGTTCGCGTCACCACTCAATGCCCAGACTCCCAGATTCTTCTCACGCTACCCCACCCAGGGAGCGGAGAATCACAATGCCCCACGCTGCCCATGGCCCACAGGGCTCTTATACGCTTTCCCCCTCTTCCGCTAATCCCCAAAGTGATCCAGAAATTGATCTTTGAGAGGGCGAAAGTTCTCCTGGTTACCCCGTACTGGCCCAGGAGATTGTGGTTTGCGTACCTTCGCAGCCTGTCAGTGGCCCCTCCTTGGAGGATTCCGCCAGACAGAATCTCCCTATCCCAGGGACCTCTTCAGCATCCAAATCCACAGTGGCTTCAGCTAACCGTCTGGAGGTTGAGCGGGACCGTCTAAAAAAGGAAGGCTTGTCCAATCAGGTCATCAGTACCATTCTGGCAGCAAGATGGCCTTCGACCACCCGCATATACAATGCCACCTGGAACAGCTTTTGTAAATGGTGCCACAAGTCGCTCATCAATCCACTTTCCCCATCAATCGCACAAATTTTGGCCTTCCTGCAGGATGGGCTGGACAGGGGCCTCTCCCCCAATACCTTGAGAAGGCAGGTGGCAGCGTTATCAACTGTTGTCTCTGGCAATTCTTCTGGCTCGCACCACCCGCGTATCCGAGCATTTCTTAGAGGTGCCACCAATCTGCACCCTCCTGTAATCCACAGATACCCGGCTTGGGACCTTAATAAGGTGCTCACGGCACTGACCAAACCTCCCTTTGAGCCCCTGAGGGAAGCGTCTCTGTAATTCCTTACGTTTAAAGTGGTGTTCCTTGTAGCTGTCACATCGGCAAGACGGATATCTGAAATAGCAGCTCTATCCATTAGAAAGGATCTCTGCATTTTCCACGCTGACCGGGTGGTCTTGCGACCAGATCCTTCCTTCTTACCCAAGGTCAACTCCGCTTTCCACAGATCACAGGAACTTATCCTGCCTAATTTTTGCCCCAGACCTTCTCGAGAAAGGGAAAGGCAGTGGCACACTCTTGATGTCCAATGGGCACTTTTTATATATATTCATCGTACTCTTCCTTTCAGGAAGTCAGAGTCATTGTTCCTGTCATTTCAACCAAAGACGCTGGGTTTCAGAGTATCCCCGTCTACCGTAGGCCGTTGGATCAGAGCTACAATCTCCAAGGCCTATTTAACACAGGCGCTTCCTGTTCCTAGTGGAATTACTGCACATTCTACAAGGAGTGCGGCTACCTCAGCAGCCTGGGCTACCCAGGCTCCGATAATTGATATCTGCCGAGCAGCAACATGGGCGTCTCCGTTACCCTTTATTCACCATTATAAAATTGATGTCTTTGCTTCAGCAGAAGTGTCCTTTGGCAGGCGAGTCCTTCAACAAGTGGTTAGAGACCCAGAGGAGATTCCGGCCCAGACGGAGTCCCTCCCGTAGGACAGGCCATGCTTTGGTATGTCCCACTCTGGATGCTCGCAGCAGCTCTATGGAGAATGGGTGTTGGTCCTTACCTAATACGCCCTTTCTCGTCGAGCTGCGTAGAGCATCCAGCCCCACCCTAAATTGTCCGTCTGGTGGGGAATCCTGTTTCGGCCAATGATTCAAGCAGTTTATAGTTGAGAGTGTTCAAACGTTAAGATGAGGGGATGCAATTCTGTCTTCTCGTCTTCGTAAAACTGAGGAACGCTATGGAGGAGTCACATGGAGGAGGAGGAGCGTTCCTCAATTATAGCTCAGCCTGTGAGAGCGAAGACTGGAGCACCTCCCACTCTGGATGCTCTACACAGCTCGACGAGAAAGGGCGTATCAGGTAAGGACCAACGCCCAATCAAATAATATTACAATAATATTTCCAAAACATCACTGAGTAAAGCATTTAAAAAGTAAATATGTAGCCATTTGCTGATTGGAATAATTAGTAGTATGAGGAGTAAAAAACTTCTTAAATTGCTGTATTCCAAGGTTAATTTCATTGAAATTTTGATAATATACTTTTGCAGGAAATTTTTCTCCTGCAAAAGTATATTAACTAATATATTGTCCCAACTTTATTCATAACATTTGCTATGGTTACCCTCTCTCTTTCCCACTCCCACTACTTTTTCTTTTTTGCTACATAAGTTTTGGATTTAATTGCTGTCTGGTTGAAGTTTTTTATGTTAGCTTGTTACATCATGAAATGCAATTATAAATAATTTTTAATATTAATTGGCTTTTGTCTTTTAGTTGCAATTATGTGCCCATCTGGGAGAAAATGCATACTGCATCTTTTATAACCTAGTTCTGAGAAAAGATTTCTGCTAATTATGTATCTTAAAATCTAAAGTAGTAATTTTGCATCTTATTTTAATACACTAGTAAAGAAGGCTTCTGTTTCCAATGTGATGTGTACATAGTTCAAGCAAAGTTACTGAGGCAAATTGTCCTCAGTACCATGCTATGTTCCAATTTTGAAGATGTTTCTTCCCCCTCTCCCCCATAATTAATATTGATGTATTTTTCCCTATTGAGTCTTTTTCTTGTAGTTTCACAAATAAATGTAATTATTTCCAGTTTCATGATTCATTTGAAAATATCATGTTCTATTACTGTTGACTTTCACTGATAAAGTTTAGAATATAATAGAACAGAAAATGCATTACCAAATGCTAATTTATATATAGGACCCACCTTTATATAGGAGCAAGGGATTAATGCTGAACATGGTCCTCAGTTTTTTCTTTTTTATTATTTTAATGGAATGAGTCTTTATTTTGTGATGTTTATTTTGTTCACTGCCCAGAGTTACACTGACATCTATATAAACTTTATAAATATTTAACAGATAACCAGAGTTGGAAGGGACCTTGTAGGTCATCTAGTCCAACCCCCCCGCCCAAGCGGGAGACCTTACACCATTTCTGACAAATGGCAGTCCAATCTCTTCTTGAAAATCTCAAGTGATGGCGCTCCCACAACTTCTGAGGACAAGGTGTTCCATTGGTTGATTGTCAGAAAGTTTCTCATTTCCAGGTTAAATCTCTTCTTGTTCAGTTTCCATCCATTATTTCTTGTCTGGCGTACAGGTGCTTTAGAAAACAGCTTGACCCCTTCCTCTCTATGGCAGCCCCTCAAATATTGGAAGACTGCTATCATGTCTCCCCTGGTCCTTCTCTTCACCAGACTAGCCAAGCCCAGGTCCTGCAACCGTTCATTGTATGTTTTAGCCTCCAATCCCCTAATCATCCTGATTGCTCTTCTTTGTACTTTTTCTAGAGTCTCAACATCTTTTTTATAATGTGTTTAACAAAACTGGATGCAGTACTCTAGGTGTGGTCTTACTAAGGCTTTATAGAGTGGTATTAGTACTTCCCTTGATCTTGATTGTATCCCTCTGTTAATACAATTTAGGATTGCATTAGTGTTTTTTGCTGCTGCTGCACACTGCTGGCTCATATTTAGCTGGTTGTCCACTAAGACTCCAAGATCCCTCTAACAGGTACTGCTATTGAGCCTGGTTTCACCCAGTCTATATGTGTATTTTTGGTTTTTCTTGCCTAAGTGTAGGACTTTACTTTTCTCAACATTGAATTACATTTTGTTAGATATGGCCCAGTGTTCTAGTCTGTCAAGATCCATCTGGATCTTGAGCCTATCTTCTTGGGTATTAGCTATTCCTGCCAGCTTAGTATCATCTGCAAATTTGGTAAGTTCCCCTTCTATTCCCTCATCTAAGTCATTAATGAAGATATTGAAGAGTACTGGGCCTAAGACAGAACCTTGTGGCACCCCACTGCTTACTTCCCTCCATGTAGACTTAGACCCATTAAGGCTACTCGTTGAGTATGGTTTATCAGCCAGTTGCAAGTTCATCTAATGGTGGTGCTATCAGTTCCACTTTTTTCTAACTTACTAAGAAGTAGGTTGTGGTCTACTTTGTTGAATGCCTTGTTGAAATCTAAATATATTATGTCCACAGTATTTTGCTGGTCTACTAATTTAGTCACTTTGTTGAATGAAATAAGATTGGTTTGGCATGATCTGTTCTTAACAAACCTGTGCTGACTGCTAGTTATTACTTTACTTGTTTCTAGATGTTGGTAGATCTGGTTTTTTTATTATCTTTTCCAGTATCTTCCCAGGTATTGATGTTGATTGGTCTATAGTATCCTGGGTCTGTTTTTTTTCCCTTTTTTGAAGATGGGAACCACATTTGCTCTTTTCTGGTGGTTCCCCAGTGATCCAGGATTTTTGTAAGATATGGTGCAGTGGTTCTGAGATGACCTCTGCCAGCTCCTTTAAAACTTTGGGATGTAATTCATCAGGCCCCAGTGATTTGTGTTCATCAAGATCAGAAAGATGTTCTCTTACTATTTTTTTTGCTTATTTTAACTTTTATTTCTGGCCTGTCTTTTACAGTTATGTTTTTGGTGGGTTGAGCTATAGTTTCTTTTTGCATGAAAACTGATGCAAAGAATGAGTTAAGCAGTTCTGCTTTCTCTCTATTGCCTGTTACTTCCTTGCCGTCTTCTCTCTATAGTGGACCAACTGTTTCCTTGATTTTTTTCTTGTTATTTATATGTTGGAAGAAACTTTTTTTATCTTTAACTTTTGTTGCAAGTCTTTGTTTGTTCTGAGCCTTTGCTATCCTGACTTCATCTTTGCAGATTCTGGCTATCTGCTGATATTCTTCCTTACTTGTATGTCCTTCTTTCCATTTTTTGTACTTGTCCTTTTTTAATTTCAATTTGCCAAAGAGATCTTTGTGCAGCCATGCTGGTTTCTTCTTGGATTTCTTGTTTTTCTTTCTCAGTGGTATTGTGCTGGTCTGGGCTTCTATGATCATACTTTTCAGAGTTTCCCAAGATTCTTGAGTTGTTTTCCCCTTTAGGATTTTCATCCATGGAATCTTTCCCAAGTTCTCTCCGAGTTTATTAAAATCAGCTCTTTTAAAATCCAAGACTCTGGTGTCATTATGTTGCTTGTGTTTGTGTTATGTTGAATTCTAGTATGACATGGTCACTCTGGTTCCTGCAGTTTCAACTCCCTCTATTACTTCTTCTCTGTAAGAATTAAATCCAGTATGGCTGTCCCTCTAGCTTTACCCTCTACCTTTTGGACAACAAAGTTGTCAGCTAGGTTGGTTAGGAACTTATTTGATTTCTCACTTGGTGCAGAATTAGTTTTCCAGTTGATACCAGGATAATTGAAGTTTCCCATTACTACTGTTGTGTGTTTCCTGCATATGTTTGTTAGTTAAATAAACTCTGCCTGGAGAATTTTTTTTTTTCATTTTTATCTTCCCTCACCCCTTTTTTCTGAAGTAGGTGCCAGGCAGATCCAACACTGTAGTAAATTCACAGTAACCATTCATTTGCTTCTTGAGGTCAGAGCAAGTTTCTGTTAATTGAAATCTGTCATATAGTGAAAGATCATTATAAACAAATGTTTTATAGGTGAAAGCTAAACATTCCAAAAATGTGATAGAAATATACAGGGAGATAGCATAAAAGGACAAGAAAATATTTCTGGAATAACATTTTTGTGGGGTTTACTATTGGACAAGTTGTATAAGCAAGAAAGCAAGCAAAAATAGATGGTTGCAAGATTCCTTATTACCCTGCACTTTTAAAAAAACCCATTTTAATCTTCACCCTAAATTGTTCTTTCTCTGCCTTGCTTTAAATTGCATTGAGAAGACCAGTATTACTATTTTTTCCCCTTCAGCATCACCACAGATGTCAGCTTTCTGGGAGACCTAATCAATATACGTTGCTAGTCTTACAGTGTTAATTTTGTAATTAATATGCTTAGAGGAATTATTTTTCATAAATATTTAAGTCTTATTAAAGCTAACCACTGACAATTTTTGTCCTGTTTAATTTATAGTGCTGGCCCAAAAGGTGATAATATCTATGAATGGAGATCAACAATTTTAGGACCTCCAGGTTCAGTATATGAGGGTGGAGTTTTCTTCCTTGACATTACATTTACACCAGAATATCCCTTCAAGCCTCCAAAGGTAATAAATGCATCACATGGTCTCATTAGCTTTTAATGCATAACTGTAGGCATTAACATTTTATATACTATTCAGCATAATTTAATTCCCCTTATTTTTTCCTTTTTGCAAATATAGCTCTTTAACTGTTGGATAAATACTACAGGGATAATTGAAGCATTTACTGTAATGATTGTGCAATGAGTTGCATTTGCAGAAATGTCTATCTGGAGAGGGGAAGGGAGGGAGGGAGGGAGAGAGAGACAGAGAGAGAGAGAGAGAGAGATTAAGGATAGCCATTAAGATCATCATAGAATCATAAGTTGGAGGGGATCTTGGAGATATTTTGGTACAATCTCCTGCCTAGAGCAGGAATCTTGATAACATGCCGGGCAAAGGACTGTCCAATCTTTGCTTGAAAACCTCCAGTAGAGCATCCAGGAGACAGACTGTCCCTTTGCTTAATAGCTATCATAGCCAGGAAATCCATTCTGAATGGATATAATAGATTGGGTGGCCAGTTGTTATCAATATAAATGTACCTATGATAGTTCAACATTGCTATACTTTAAATCATAGATATATAAAACAATTTACAGTAGGGTTTTTTTTCCAATAAAGGCATATTTGTGGTTTTCACATAAATTATTTTTGTAAATATTGTCAAAATTATGTATTTTGTTGGCTTTCAGATTGCAACCATCTATGGGTTTATTTAAAAAAAAACTTTTATATATGGCTTTTCATCTGTTAGGATCTACAAGGCATTTTTAAAAAATCACATAAAAGCATAATAGAATACCTAGAATCAACAATAATATCCTACCCAATAATCTAGACCAGGGGTGTCAATTTCATTGAGGGCAGCATCAGGGTTATATTTGACCTCGGAGAAATGGAGGTGGTGGTGGGGTGTTGGCCAGGGGTGGGTGTGGTTGGCATGAGCATGGTGGCCATTTGACACAGGCTCAAGATGCATTTTTTCCCTTTGCATTCAAAACTATTCCAGACAAAGGGAGATTTACTTTCTGGCACAAATAGTCTCAATTCCATAATGTAGTGATTAAAGGCATGTACAGTCACCAGCTGCTATGGGGCTTGACTCTTTTGTATAGAAGCAGAGCATAAACAAATTGATAGTTTATCCAGGTGTGTCTAAAAACTGTCTATCCAACAGTCTATCAAACATTGTTACTACCTCTAACAGAGTCCTAGAGAAGAACTTAATATTAGTAGTAATTTACAAAATTGATATACCACCCAATTCTCAATGACCCTGGGTGGCTCACAACAATAAAACGGTTTACAATTAAATCAATCACAGGTAAAAAAATTAAGATAAAAGATGACAAACTCAATGATACGAGGGGGCTCACTCTCTCTCATCAAAGACTTAGGTGAAGAGCCAGATGCTTTTGGCTCTTCTGAACAGCGATCCAGATCTTGGCGGGTACCTAGTTCTAGTTGGCAGATGCTGCTAAAGACAAGGTGAAGAAGGCGCTGTCTCCTGCAGCATTCTGCCAGCCAAAATGGCCTGCGGAAATTGATGTATCGTCTAATGAGCTTCTATTTAGAAAATGATTTGAAAAATGATATAGACATCTTGCTGTATTAGGGCCTAGTCAGTTTTGACACAACTATATTTATGTCATTATGCTGCTGCTAAATGTTTTAGACACTATCTTGGAGGATATTTAAGCATATATTCCTAAAAAGGAGTCTCACAATGAGATACTAGAATCTTATTTAAATAAGCGGCAGATTATTTTGTGTGGGAGAATGATGTGCGAGATGCCCAGGAAGTTGAAAATGTTAGAAGGTATGAAAATGGAACATCTGTCATTGATTATGACCATTTATCTATTATATCACTTGATTAATCAAATCTATATTTGTCAGAGTAGACCAACATAGAGTGGCCTTCCCTAAAACCAACTTGCTTCTCTGCAAGTATGTTCCCTTGCTCCAGTCAGTAGATTTCCACTGTAGATGTAGTTCACTGATTGAGACTGAAACCTATTACATCAGACAAAATAAAGGTTCATGCAAAAGATAATTCTTGGAGAGCATAACATTAACATATTTGAAAAATGTGGATATCTAAGAATACCAGGTAATACAAAAGTTATTCTTTTCCTGAGCTAGAAAGACTACTGAATTTGTACCAAATACTTGGTTTTTCTTCTATTCCCCTCTTATAGAAATATCATTTTTATTTTGGCCATTGTGACCTAATATTTATTCAATGCAATCTTGTATACTAATTTATCCAGTCTTGGAAGATTTTTAAAATTTAAAGTTTTGTTAAATGAGGATCCATTTGAAGCAGACAAGAACTATTCGGTATTTTTCTTCCAAAATAGAAGCAGTATTCTGGAGTATGTTTATATTCTTTAATTCAATTAGATTTAATTTCATTTATAGATTTATTCTGATAATTTAAATCATGTCCTTTATCAGAATCCCAGTGGATTTACAAGTTGCTTTATGGACTATAAAATCAATGTACTTGTAAATGTTGTACCTTCTTAATTGTGATTGAAAATACATTTATGTAGTGAAATAATTTCAGAAAACAAAAACTAGGAATTTGGCTAAAATTGTAGGGCCAAGATAATTTACAGACCTCAATGGTACAGTATCTGAAATTTTAGTATCCCTAAGGGATGTGGCAGTTAAGTGAAACCACTCAGATAAAGAATATTAAGAAAGTTAGCATTAGTTACATAAAATGAAGAACTAGAATATCCAATTTTGGCAATTTAAAAAAAAAGTATTTTTAAAAATGTAAAATTTACTCCTTATGATTTAAAAAATAACTATTTAATTTGGATACATTAGAAAATCTTATTTGATACTGTTAGATCTCTGAAAGAATGTTATAAAAAGTAGAAATCAGATTTTCTTGTGCTGGTACTGCAGAATATCGAAGGGCTCTTTGTTTTTGTTCATCCACAATTCTGTTTTGGTTCAAAGTCATAGCAAATGTTACCACAATTTTGAAAATATAATAAAGACATAAATGTAAGATTAAATGATATTTCTAAAATATGGAATCTGTAGTTTTATTAAGAGCTTTCATTCTTAGGTAAATGGAAGAAAATTATCATTCTGATATTAAGGAATGGATTAAAGGTATTAGTTATCTATTTTTCAAGTCATTAGGTTTTAAAAATTGAAAGATAAAGCAGTATATTTCTATACAATTTAGTTTTAATGAGAAGCTTAAGAACTCAATCTCATACTAGTACATGTGGATTTTTAATTAATTCTTTTTTCTTCCGTTTCATTATGTTTGTGTAACTTATGTAGGGTTTTTATTGTATTCATTTTTTTATTGATGATACTGGTCTTGTAGTTGTTAGTATTTTACTAAAACTATAAAAAAATTAAAACACTTCTGTTGTTAGTATGATTATTCTGAAATTTGATACTTTGTCTATAATGTTATAAGGGTTTTCTTCCAAGTATCAAATTCTTGACCACACTATCTCCATAGAAAATAGGTTTCTTCTTAAATCTTCTTACCTTATCTTTTTATCTTTTTAAGAAAACAGGATAATATCAATGAATTGATTCCACTTTTAGAATCACCTCCCAGGTTCCTAAAAGATACTTTCTCAATTTCTTATTTATAAGACATGCATGATTAGTAAAAAAACTAATTACTCATAACATAGGAATGCCCAACTAGTTCGAATGTGAATCTCTTTCCACTTCTAAAAATAAAATTATAAAAAAATACATTTCCTTATTTTATCATGCCTGTAATGTCATCATGCCTATAATGTCACCATTTTTAAGTATGGGATGATAATGTCTGTTATCATTGGGCCCTAAGCTTTTACTTTTCAGAAAGGCCCTCAAAAGGATTTTATTTCACACCTTTGGTTATTAGAGTATTTTGGTGCATATCAACTTCATAGTTTTGTTTCTAATTAAAAACATAGGAAAAAATATAGAAATATTCATTTTTTAATTGGTTTGTCTATGTGTATCTGAAGTTTTGTAGATTGAGCCAGTTTACTGTTAATGAAATACTTAATCAAGTATTAGTAGTTGGGTTTTGTTTTGTTTTAAAATTAAGCATGAGATTGACATTTGTACTCTTCACTGTAACAAAATTCTTTTAAGTATTCCTCATTTCTGGCTGTTGGATTGATATTATCATCATAACTGAGATTATTGATACTTCTCCAGCTATTTTAATTCCAATTTCCTGTAGTCCAATATTGTTCATAATATGTTCTGCATATAAGTTAAATAAATATAGTGACAGTATACAACCATGGTACTCTCCATTCCAACCGTAAACTATTTAGTTGTGCCATTTTGTGCCATCTTCTGTTCTATTATTCATTATTACCTAAGTTCTTCAATAAGCAGATGAGTGAATATCTGTTTTTAAATGCTGTTCAGAATGTGTTTTGTTCTATACAGTCTATTTTTGCTTTATTGAATATTGAAAGACTTTTTGGATGTTCTTTTAGAATTATGTTGCTTTTTCTAATGTTAGTGATGTGATCTTAAGTATCTTTGCAGTATTTGAAGCCTGGAGCCTCAAGATGTGCACTATTTCCTGCACAAAAGAAGCGGAGTGGACATCAATTTTCTCCAATTCTGTTTTCTACTACACTGGCCATTGCCATTTATTACAGAGCTGTGGAAAACAATTCAAGAAGAGAATCCAGCAAATTATATCTCCCCATTTTCTTTTCCCAGACTTCACTCTCAGGAATTAGTCTGGATACAATCATTTATTCAAAATGAATAATTGTTTTTACTAAATCAGACTTAAAATATTCTTAAAGTTATTGCTTTCAGTATATTTTAATCTTTCCATAATATTCAAGGAGGCTAATTGCTTGAAATAAGATGCTAACAAACAGCTTAGCTGTTAATGTCATAAACATGAAAGTGTGGAGATAGATATGTTAAGAAGATACCAGATTAATTATTTTAAATTTGTGCACTGTGCAAATTAAAGCTTTCTAATACAGTGTTTAGAAATCACGATAATACTCCACATTGCTGTAAAATGCTTAGAAGAGATCCATATAGGTTATTCTTTTGTCTCATAATTCTCCTAGTTCATGAAGAAAATCTTTTTAGACTTTACCTATTTTTAACCATTAAAAAACCAAAGAGCTATACAAATTATTAACTGAGGAAAATATTATATACATTTCTTCTAAATTTGTTTTTAGTATTGAGGACATACCTTTATTTCAAGCTAAACTATCAAATACCACAAAGAGAATAACAATCTACCTTGTTTCCCTGAAAATATGACCTATCCTGAAAGTAAGTTCTAGCTTGATTTTTACCAATATAAGCCTTACCCCCCAAATAAGCCCTATTTAAGATCCTGTCCACTCCAGGATGCAGGGGTAAAAATTAATCTATGGTGGGGATGGAAGTGGTGGAGCAGCCCTACTACTTACCTTCAGACAGTTGCAGCCAGGCCTTGCATACCCCAACACCTGCCTTGCCAGCCCATTTCTTCTGCAGCCAACAAGGCTTTCCTAAAGGCCTCCGTAGCTGATAACAAGCCCCGGATCGATCTGGAGCTGTTATCGGCTGCAGAGGCCTTCAGGAAAGTCTTGCCGGCCACAGAAGAAGAAATTCCTGAAGGCCCCTGACCGCGAAAAGGGGGCAATGCACACAAAAGTGAGGTTAGTCAGTGGATGACATGCCCCCCCAAATAACACCTGGTGCCTTTTTTAGTGGCAAAAAAATATAAGTCAGGGTCTTTTTTTCAGGGAAACATGGTACTAACTACATGCAACATTTGGAAATTCAGAGAAATATTCTAGTAGACTCTGATAACTATAGATACCATACCCCTACCCTCAACTCAGTAGGGAATAACAAGTTACGCTAATAAAGTGTTTAAACAGGAGGATGGGTAAGTTTGAGGAATTGTGTAATAAGTCATAAACATTCTTGCCCAATGTCTACCTCCTGTCATTCACGAATATTTTTGTACTCATCACTAAGTAGCATAGACATAAGTACATTGCATTCTGAAAAAAAGGAGAATGTTATCACAGAAAATGTTTTCCTTTTTCTTAATGCATCAGTACTTTTTTTCTCCTTTTGTATTTTTGTTTAAATTATTTGAATCAATAGCATACTATCCTGTTTTTCTACTAGTTCCAATTATGCAAATTAGAGAATTGTATTGGAATGCTATGTATCACCCTTTTTACTCTTATCAAATTAAATTGTCATTTGTGTTCTGCCTCTATTTCTTAAATGTTTGCCTGTGTTCCCTTCAAAGTATAACAATCATGTTTAGAACAATCATCAGTAAAAGAAATGTGTTTGTTTTGCATGTTCAACAATTGCTAGTATTTAGTGTTAGATACTGACAGTTTATTGCCAGTTTTAGTTACAACTTATATAGAGTAAAATTGTCTTGTTTATAAATTTCTTCCAAACTATTTTCAAATTACCAAAATGCAATCTCAGCAGAGAATCCTTATCATATCATCCCAAAAATATAATTTAGAGTTCATCAATAGCATGTTTTTCAACAACATGGAAACCTGGGTAGTGAATCCATCCTTGCTCCACTTGATTTCTCAGCAGCTTTTGATAACATCAGTCATGGATTGTGTCTTTCTGGAACTGCTTAGACTGGCAGTGGAGAGTCATAGTGTTGTCCTGGTTTGCCTCCAATCAATGTTGATGAGGAGAAAGAGAGATCAAACACTAGTCTCCCGCATTGTGAGTCCCTCAAGAGTTGGTGCTTTCTCTACTCCTGTTTAACATCTACAACATGCAACTGTTGGATGAGACATCCATCACAGTGGGATCTGAATCATTAATATACTGATGATATTGAATTATACATTTCTGTCCATGGTCATGCTGCAGTTGCCCTTTCTCACTGCAATAAGGCTGAAGGTTTGGATGGGAAACAAGATTAAAACTGAACCCTGACAAGGCAGAGTGCTTTTGGATTTGGAGCCTCTTTATTCTTGAAGAATTACTATCTTTGGTTGTTGATGGGATTGCACTCCCCCAGACAGATCTGATGCGTAATCCAGAGTTTCTCCTGGACACACAACTCTTGCTCAAGAAGCAGGTAGCAGTCATGACCAGAAGGGCTTTTGCACGTATTGTGCGCCATTCCTGGACCAATAGGCCTTTCCCACAATCTTCCATGCCCTGTTCATCTCCCATTTGAATTATTGTATTACATTCTACAAGGGGCTGCCCTTAAGGAGCATTGGAAGCTATAGTTAACTAAAAATACAGCAGCCTGCATGGTTTTTTGCAAGTCCAAATTTGCATGTCACATTTTCAGGAACTGCTTCTGGATGTAATTCAAGGTGCTGGCTATCACTTTTAAAGCTTGTGTCCAGGATATTTGATGGGCTGCAACAGGGCATGTTGTGGGTTCCAGCTATCAAGGAAGTACATCTGATCGGACGTTGGAAAGAGGCCTTCTCTGTGATTGACCCCCACCTTATTTTCTGCAAGGCCTAGCAAGACAGTTTTGTTTGTGGGCTTGGGGACTCCATTTGGCACCAATCAAGTGGATTGTCTGATTCTGTTGTTATCACCACAGAATTGGGAAGAGGAGGGGGTTTCATTGTGAATTTTAAATTGGATTTTTAATGTTGTATCCTGCCCAGAGTCACAAATCAAAAGTGAATTGGTGACAATAAAACAAAGAAACAAATAATTGACCTGCCCTTTCTTTTCAAGGAAAGCTGATAGTGGCATATTTTAATTGCATTCCAAATCCTTAAGATTTTTTCACAGTGGTGTTAATGAATGTAAAGAGTTTGTTGAATTTCTTTAGTTGTCCACTGATCACAAACAAGCACGCATACAATTTAAAAAGCATATTCTTTCATCCTGCATATCTTTTCCTACCTTCTTTGCTCGTTTTTCATTCCCACCCCTTACCATTACATATATATGCTGAATACATTAAAATCAGTGCAACATTTTCAATAAGAACTGATATCTATGCATCCTGTAGAATATTTGGGCTAAAGTGGTTTGACAATTGGTCCCTAGAGGAAGAATGCATTAAATTGATGGCAAATCTAAACACTGTGCATCAGAAAGTCAACAAGAAGTGTTCTCTTAATCAGTACTTGTAGAAAAAGTTACTAATTTCTGCCTTAATAGAGTACTATCTTTATTGTTGCCTAAGTATCCTGCTTAAGTTGTGAAAAAAATTAGCAATTCTTTAATGCTGCAATAAATTTTGTCACCCTTTAAGGCTGTGTAATTCTCATGTAATGCAAACAATAGACACAGGATGGCAGTGGTTCACCATAAATTAAAATGCCCAAGTTTGTGGGGGGGTTTCCCCCCTTGGATAATGACTAGTTTTTTAGAATAAAATTTAGAAATTATGAAATTAAAGTCTAAAACATAATTACAATATTTGCTGTAACATTCAGATTCATGAACTGGGAAAATAAGAAATAGCCAAAGTAAAGTTTGTATAAGTTAAATTAGTCTCAATTGAGGAATATGATCAAATATAAGATAAATGCATGAGAATGTCTTCATTATCTCTGGCAGATACACATATCTTCTGTCAACTCAAGGGCAACATTAGCTATTGTTCAACACATCGGGCACTACACTGCAAAAGTAGGCAATGCTGGATCCATTTTTTAAATTATTATAAGAACTGAAGTGGATGTTTTAATCCACTGAGAGATTTAAGACTAGCATTTCACCTTTTAATCTAGATAATCCCCAAAAGTATAAAAGTGGGGCAAAAGTTTGGCTTCCTCATTCAGAAGTTGACCCCTGGGACAGTGGTGGGATTAAAAAAAAATTTACTACCGGTTCTGTGGGCATGGTTTGGTGGCGTGACTGGAAGAATACTATAAAATCTCCATTTCACTCCAGGGGGAAGGTTACCACTAGTTCTCCGAAGTACTCAAAATTTCCACTACCGGTTCTCCAGAACTGGTCAGAACCTGCTGAATACCACCTCTGCCCTGGGAGATACAAAGATAACCTGACCACTAGAAAGTGAGATTTTGCATAATTTGTATGAAATCCAAAAACATTTATTAAATTAATGTAGTAAAAATAGTTGTTAATGTTAATCCCTTTCCAGTGAAAATCAGATGCAGCAAAATTGAATTTTAATGATATTGACTAATTTAACATCTGAGGATTTTTTGACTTATTGTAAACCATAGAAAAGCTTTCAATTGATGAAATTAATATGTGGGGCCTTGTCTTTTGGAATTAAAAGAGAAAAGTTATTTGTGAAAATCTTTCGCAGAATGAGAAATAACAAAAATTTGTCTGATGCTAGATTAGTAATTTATCAAAATTGGAAATTGTCTATATATGGGCTTGGACAAATCCAGCATTTTATATCCATTGTTGGAAAAGCATTGTAGGAAATTCAGCATTTTAATATCCATTGTAGGAAATGCTTGGGGCCTATCTGAAAAGATGAGGATAAACACAATTTCGTTATTTTATTTTATTTTATTTTTGAACTCTTCTCATGTAGGTTACCTTTCGAACAAGAATCTATCACTGCAACATTAATAGTCAAGGAGTGATCTGTCTGGACATATTAAAGGACAACTGGAGTCCAGCATTAACTATTTCTAAAGTTCTTCTTTCAATTTGCTCACTTCTCACAGATTGCAATCCTGGTAAGGTGGGTCAAAATGAGGGATGGGGGACAAAGAATAGGATCTATCCCAGAGATTGTATGTTGGCTCCATTTCCTATTTATCCATATATCAAAGAGGGTTAGTTACAGTAAAGCCATGGGGAGTTTCCATATTGATTTCTGATAATACAGGAACATCTTCTGCAAGAAGAGTGGCTCCCCTCTAGCATTACATTCTTTGTGGGTATTTAAGAATGCATTGAGCAGTAGGGGGCAACAGACCTTTTCTAGCACCATGCAACTCATATTTTTTTTGCATAAAACTGGAAATATTGTCTTAACTAGAAACGATGTAACAGAAATATTAGCACATACATTTCTGCATTATAGTTGCTCTCCATTGGTCTCTATCATTACTGCAAAACTCATTCACTGGCTGGCCAGCCTTTTCCCTGTTCCCTATTCTGTTAACCCACAAGATTTCCTGCACTGTTCTAACTGCTTCTTGCTAAGAGCCATCTCCAAAACACAATACACAAGGAAAATCCAATCAAATGTGTCCAAAAGCTATGCAAGCAGTTCTCACTTAATGAGTAATTTGAACTGGCAAAGTATGATCATGCCAACTTATGGCAGTTGCGGCAGTCTGTTGCCATTGTTAGGGGAATCACACACAATTGCAGTATGCAATCATTGCCATTTGCAACTTTCTGCCAACTTCCCCATTGATTTTGCTTGTCAGAAGCTAGCCATGAACATCGCAAAGGCAATAATGTGGCTTAGGATGCTGTGACTGTCACAATTGCAAGTTGGCTACCAAGCACCTAAACCATGACCACATGACAAGAATGCTGTAACTATCATAAGTCCCCTTATTCATCTATGTCATAACTTGAGTGGTCCCTAAATGTACTCTTAAAGAACAGCAAATTAAAAAAAACTCAACATAATTTTTATTGGTTAGAATGCCATGTATATTGCATTGACATAATTTGCAAAAACTAATTTTAAAAAACTACAAAATGATTTTTTTTTTTCAAAATCCAGTGATGGAAAAGTGAATCTATCATTCCACAAAATTAATAAATAGAATATCCCCATTGATGGTGTTTAGTGACTGATTGCCTTTGATTGCTGTGAACGTCATTATCTCCAGGTGGATTTGCTTTGTGAAACATATTTTAAAGGATTGATAGAAATGTACAGTATCTATGGAAACACCAATTGTCCAGCAAGACCCATTATTATAGATTTTTGATGTGCATAGCCCTAATCAAAATGCAGTGCTGTTAACTATGATTGTCAACCGTTTCAGCAGGCATGACTATCGTTGAAAAAGCACTGTGAAGTCTAGTGGAAAAGAATAAAGGTTGGGACTTCAACTTTACCAACATCTGGAGGATCATAACTTCTCCTTCCCATTCTTGGCCTGAATGGAAAATGTACTTAAATTCTAAAACTGTAAAGCTACACAAGTATTTTTTATTAAAGCAATGTTCCAAGAGTCCTTATCAAATCTGATCTATTACATATATTTTCTCTTCCTCTAGCATCAATAACTAGCTGGAATTTGTTTTGTTTTGCAGCTGATCCCCTTGTTGGAAGTATTGCAACTCAGTATATGACTAACAGAGCAGAGCATGACAGAATGGCCAGACAGTGGACCAAGAGATACGCGACATAAACTGGATTTTTATCAAACCTTTCTGTTAAATCATCTGTGATGGAAAGAGCTGCTTATGATTTTGAAGGGGTGGGACAGGGAAGGGGAGAAACTGAAAAAGAGTAGGGTATTTCTATAACAGAATTTATTCAGTCTTTTATTTCCTGAGATTTTGTTGTTGTTACTTAAGGTATCTTGCTACAGTAGACAGTTAGAATGGGAATAGTATATTTTAAGACTGTCATTAGTCTTAAAGCAATAGTAGCTCTGCTATAGCACCAAGAAGAATGTAAACTAAGCTGATAATTGGATGAGGTTTGGAAAGGATGTTTGGTTGTGATAAAAAAATAAAACAGCTTAATTTATAAGTACATATATTTGGCATTTCTCTAAAATTTCTTGTAAGAAGGCTTGCAACTTGATTTTCTTTTAACTTGGTTTTATTTGTAAAAAAAAAATATTGGGAATATTTTTCCCTAGGGGAGGTGGGAGAGTTTCATATTTAACACATCTTTTTACAAGACTATCCTTTCATTAACTTCAAATATAGAGGTAAGGCTAGATTGTTGTCTTCCCTAGCATAGGGGTTCACGGATTCATTTTTCTATGCCAAATTACCTTTGTGAGAATGAAGATTTTAACTGAACTTGGAGAACCTGTAGTGAAATACCTTAAGCTGTTTAATTGTAAGGCGTGGAATAGGAGTCACTCAGTGGATTGGTTGTATGTTGTAGGCTATCTAAGTCTGCATTTGTTACTGTGCTAATAAAAATATGTACAAACCCCCTACAGATATTTCTTCTTTTTGGAATATATCTATGTTAGCTGTGTGTAACACAGTGGTCTCCAACTTTTTTGGCTCTAAGCACTGGTTTTGGAAGACAATTGTCTTCCATGGATGGCAGGGGTAGGACCTTAGATCCCATGTATGCACAAAAGAAGTTTCACTCACTCTCCCATTGCTTGTGTGGCTTGGTTCCCAACAGGCCATGGTTTGGTACTGGTCTGGGGATCTGGGGATTGGGGACCTCTAGTATAATAGGCAATATAATCTATTCCTGATAAAAGAATCATAAAAAAAAATACTTTCCAGGTCACAGAACAAAAAGTTACATTATACTTTAATGCATTATGAAATTAAATCCTAAGCCAGAAGGCATATTTACATACCTATCCAACAATCTATTGATTTTTTTGGCAGGTGACTTTTATCAAAAGTTCGGATCATCTCCTTAGTACTTAAACCTGGAATTTCCCTAGCAGTTTAACATTAGAGCAATTTATTTGTGGTTTCAGGCTATTGCTGCTTGACATATTTGGAAGGAAGGTAGGAATAGTTTTTCCCTTTTTTGGGGCATCTATTTATACTAAATAAATGCTAACATATTTAATATCTCTATTTAAAAAGTTCCTTTTCTCTTTTAATAGCGCTCAAAATATGAACATAATTCAATTTGGCTTTCAATTAATAGTAATTGAAACACAACAATTCACTAATGACCCAGAATGAATAATTATATAAAATTCATGTTAACTGTGCTTGTTATGCTATAAAATACTGTCATTCTGTAAAATGCATGAAGGACAGCTTATGAATACAACATATAAACAGATGACAGCCCTTTAAATGTGCAATATAAATAAAATGGACTCAGAATCTGTATTTCAATCTGTAATTTAACACCTAGATATGTCACCCATTCTATTTTTGTTACATTCTCAGAAGCTGCATTTAAATTTAAAAATGTGCTTAAAATATATCACATTAGGTCTTAAAGTATTTTATTCCTGGATGGAAAGAAAAGAAACTTGGATCAATTTCTCTACTGCAACTGTTTGAGAAATTTTAACCCTACTTACTTTCCAACTGATTTTTGCATCATTCAGAATTGTAATGAAAATTATGAAAATACAAATCTAACCACAGATTCCATTTAGAAGTAGGTGAGAACTTATGTTACGTTGTGATGGTATAAGCCACTGTAACAACCCTAGGATAGCTAGCATTTTTGAATTCTCCAATCTAGCACTATCTTGATTTGTTGGGGACTACAGTTCTTAAAATGTCCAGCAGGGGGCATTAGCCACATCAATTAGGAATTCTGGAAAAAAATTGATCTAGGTTTCCCATTAATTCCTCAAATCATCTTTATGTAATGTAGAACATAGATGAGGAAAAGTATATGTAGGTATGCTACCATTCCTTTTTCTAGGAAAGCTCAACTTGTACCTATGTTATTTTTGTAAAAAGATTTTTCCACTTTCCTAGGTTTTAAATCCTGTATTCATTTTTATGTTAACATATTTTAAGGCACTTTAATTGTATGGCAACGATAAATACAATTGAAGTAAAAGATAGGTTGCTTAGACCTAAAACAGATGGAAGAATCCTTTCCCCTAGTATTACTCATTTTTTTCCTGTACAGACTGGCTGATTTCAGTCAATATGTTAAGCCATAAATCATAGTTTATGGAATAAATGTCAAACAATGTGCTAAGCCAGAATCAAACACTCTAACATAGTCCTGTATTTTTTAATAGTTACTTTTAAGACTTACGTATACTGGGAAATTCTAGGAATTACAAACACACACTTCTTATAGTTGCTGAGATTGAGAAGCATTGCTACAGCCTTTTAAATGAACCAAGTTACTATTTTTTTTCTGATGCTGTCCTCTCTATTTCAGGAGGTTGCTGTCTCTGCACAGGGACAGATATTAGTGGACTTTTGAAATTGGGGAAGGGTGCTTGATGATAATCAATAGAAATAACAGTGGTTCATCCAAAAGCATCAGTGCTAATGGTATTAGAACAATTTTTAATAAAGGTAGTGAAGGTCAACTGCACCCAATTCTGTTGGCTTCTCTTTTTCATAAGTAATTTTTTGTAGCACAATGAATAAAGCTATACAATGTATGATCAAAATAAACAACTTTTTACCTTATTCTTTCATTTCTTTTCTGAAATGCTAAATGAGGTGGCAGTATTTCCAATGATTCTAAAATGCCCCCTTTAGAAAAAGTCTTTTTTTCTGAACTCAAACATTCTCCAGTTTGCATTCCATGAACATATTATTGAAGACAGACAACTATGATCATGTCAGTGTTTTTATGAAATGATTTCAGATGCCATTCTCATTGTGATCTGTGAGAACTGCTTTAGTTGTTCTAGAAATGAACAACTCTGGAAATGCAAAAGCCACAGCAGATTCTTGGCCCAGTGGGAAGCATAAGGGCATTCAGTAGTCTTCCTTATTGCATTTGGGTCTCCGACGGGAGAAAGAAAATGTCAACTTGTTCTGTGATTGGTAAAGTTTGCTTGCTAATACCACAAAAGGTTCCATCATTGTCCTTCGATCCGCTACTGTCACTTCCCATAACTTCACCATCTCAATCCTAGCCCACTGCTGTGCAATTTCACTCTGTACTTGTCTTTCCTCCAAAAGGTCAGTTTTATTACCTAAAACAATAATTGGCCACTGCAAAGAAGGAATAAAACAATCAAAACAGGAAATAAGCTCAGTGATGTAAACACATTTCCAAATATAGAATTATTGCAAAGGGAAAAGAGACTGGAATGCACTCTTCCCTGCAATTTAGCTGCTATCATTCCTAGTAGATCATGCAAAATTCAAATAGATTCATGAGCCGAATAAATAATCCTTTAGCTCCTTGGCTGACTTCTGTAAAGTTTATATATATATAAAAAGGTAAAGGCTCCCCTTGCATATAGGTGCCAGGATAAGTTAACCTATAGTAAACAGAGGCAGAGGGGTGACACGGGCAAGTGGCGATAAGTGGCCACAGAAGAAATGGGCCAGCAGCAGATTCCTACTGGGTGGAACTGTCAGTGCCACTGCCATGATGCGAGTCAGTGGAAGTAGAAGACTTTAAAAAAACTTGGTGAAAAAAAAAAGGACTGGGTCTTATTTTCGGGGAAACAATGTATATTCAATGTTTCAGCTAACCTGAAACAATTAACTCTAGAGAAATTAAGAGCCCCCCCATCTCTTTTTCCTTTTCTTATCTTCACCCCAATTCACAAATTATACTATTCCTATTTATTGAATTGTTTTTTAATTGAATAGGACCATATATTCCCACCAAACAGATTTCAAGGTGGTTGTGTACGCAGTGGTAGAGGTCTGCATAGCCAACATAAAAGAGCAAGGAAAACATTCTCCAAATGTCACATGTGCTGTATTATTTTAGATCATGGAGTTACAAAACTAAATGCTTTCCCTGCTTTAACTTGTCTTAAACAAAGAAACCAGCACAGCATAAAGAAATGATCCAATTACATAATTTTAACACAGAAGATGTAGTTCATTATCTCAGTTTGAATCTGATATAATTCAGTTCATTTAAATTGACTTATTCAATTACCACCATAGCAGGCATGGAACTGTAACAGGCAGCATAGTAACAACCAGATATTGATTGTCTCAATCTTTTGTCTCAGTCATCTTAGGTGATAACAAGTGCCAAGGGAAATTATAATTTAAAATACTTGGAGAGTATCAGACTCTTGGAACAGATTGAATGAGAAGAAAAAACAACAGCAGCAGCTACTTGTTTCTTATTTAGGATTAGCGAATAAAAGGGTAATAAGACTAGATAGTCTTTACCTTTCCTGACAGAAGTGGATCCTACAAGTTACACAATATGCTAACTAGCTTTCAAGCCACAACTATAGATCTGATGTTAAACAAAAACATAAATTAGCAGATCCCAATTACAGAACATTGAAAATCTACTGCCTTCTTAACAGAAGGTTCCCAAGAAAGAATTAAAACCATATAGGTAATCCTTGACTAATACCAAAATTGAGCCCAAAATTTCTGTTGCTAAGTAAGACATTTGTTGACTGAATTTTGCCCCATTTTATTACCTTTCTTGCCACAGTTAAGTGAATTGTTTAATCACATAGCTAATTGAATTTGGTTTTCCCAATAACTTTGCTTGTGAGGTCACGTGACCCTGACACACTGAGACCATTAAAAATAGTATCCAGTTGCCAAGTAACTACATTTTGGTCACATCATCGTGGGAATGTTGCAATGGTCATAAGTGTGAAAAACTGTCATAAGCACTTTTTTCAGTGTAATTGTAACTTTGAACAGTCACTAAAAAATGGTTGTAAGTTGGACTTCCGGTTTGAGCTTCTTCGGCGACAGACCGAAACCTCGTCTCTGCAAGGCTTCGATCCGTGCTCACCGCTGGAGCGCCCCGAGCCGGCTGGTTTCGGGACTAAGCCATCCCGTAGAGGTGAAGAGGGGGAAGACCGCCAGCTGGGTCGAGGAGAGCCGCATCTCTCCTCCTCAGCTGGCCATTACTCCCTTTCCCGAAGGCAGTTGCAGCGGTGGTCTGAAATGGCCACCACAAAGAAGAACTCAACCGGAAAAGAATGTGCAGGAGGAAGATAAGAAGTGAAAGTTTTGGCTGATCGGGTTAAATTGTAAAAGCAACAACCAAGGTACCCTGGAATTTAAATTTACAAAAAATAACATCGCTCACAAAGAAGAGTCGGAAGCAGCGAAGGAAAGTGAAAAAGTTTGGCTTTTTTTCTCTCTCTCTCTCTCTCCTTCCCTATACTGACAATTAAGAGACTTAAATAAGAAATCGGAAAAATCCGCTTTGACATCAATAGGCAATTACGCTGAAAATAAAACAAAATGCCAAAGGGATAATAAAGATTTCTGGACATTAAAAACTTTCTTTTTCATAAGCAGGAAGGGAGAGAAAAAGAATAAGGGCAGGATCTGGAAGAGGGAGGAGACTGCCTGGAATTAAAAAGAATCTAAAGTAAAACTTCAACAAGACTTCTAAAAGATACATTTTAACTGAAACTTTGCAACTAAATAGTAACCCCAGGAAGAGAAAGTGAAAAAAAAGAGCAAAAAAGAAACAGCTTGCGTGTATTTGGATTATTCGGTGATCTTTGGATTTTTGGTTATTATATTTGAATGACTAAAATCAATCGGGTGGTTGTTTAAGAATTTATACAATGGCACCACTTCTGGATGAATCGAAAATGGAACTTAAAAAGTACAAAGAAGATGCACAAGAAGGGAAGGGTTCTTTTGGCTTCGTTTTTCAATTCTTAGAAATGGAGATTTGGAACTGTGAGAAACAACAAGAAAAGACTGCAAAGCAAGAAGACTGGGACAAAGAAGAAGCCATCTTCAATGAACAAGTAATTTTATTTGGGGAAGAAAAAGGAAAGGGGGGAAAGAGAATGGAGAATTTAAGACTTAAAAAAACAACCAAAGAAAAGAAAAATAATTCGAAAAATAAGTATAATACTGGAAAGCAACAGAAAAGGGGAATACAGAAGAGAGAAATAGAGGTAGAGAGACAAGGGGGTAAAAAGGGGAGAGAGAATAGAGGGAAGAAGGAAAGGAAGTTACAAAGGACCGGAGCAAGATATAGAGAAACAGGAGCTATTTAGAGATAATGGGTGAAAATCTAACTGATATAGGGATTCTGTAAAGGTACATAAGATTGTATTGTTATATTAGTAATAGAAATAACTTTAAAAAATTGGAAACAACGTATGCTTAAAATGAGGGATACTTAGTGTAATTTAGTGAAATGTTTGTGAATAAAATAAGTTAAATAAAATAAATGAGAAAATTGAATTAGGAAGGAACGGGAACATTTTAATTAGTTAATGTTTTATAAAATATAAGAGAAGAGGGGGGGAATTAACTATGGAAAGCTTATAATTGTTCCCATAGAAGTATGATATTTAATTGAAAAGTAATGTTAAAGATGTTAAGACTTTAATGGATATTAATATTAATGATAGAATTGACTTGGAATGGAATGTTGTTTTAATTATATACATTTATAATTTTTTTCTTTTTTTAAGAATACAGTATTTTAAGAATGTACCAAGCAGAATCCGAATGGAAGTTATGTATTATATTGAATGTTACAACTTTAGGGAAAAAATATAAAGGCGTCATACTCCAATCAGTAACTACAGGAGAAATTTTGTTTAATGAGAAAAGATAATAGATAATTGAAACAGGACAGACAAAAAATATAAATACAATGATTTGAATTGAGATGAGATAATTAAAATAAAATTGAGAAAATTAAAAGAGGGGAGAAGCTATGCAAAAAATGTAAAATAGTAATAAGATATGGAATAGAATATAAAAATGAGCATGAACCTGAATTTGTGTCTGTACGAAGAAATGTACCCCGGGATTACGCTGCTTTCAAAAAAGATGTTTTATTTGTATTTTTTTTCTCTTTGTGAAAACTCAAATAAAATTTACAAAAAACAACAAATGGTTGTAAGTTGAGGACTACTGTATACTTTTAAAATAACTTACTACTGTAATGGGGACACAGTGGCTCAGTGATTAAGATCCTGAGCTTGTTGATCAGAAGGTCAGAAGTTCAGTGATTCGAATCCCTAGTGACGTGTAATGGAGTGAGCTCCATTATTTGTCCCAGCTTCTGCCAACCTAACAGTTCAAAAGCACATAAAAAATTCAAGTAGAAAAATAGGGAGCACTTTGGTGGGAAGGTAACAGTGCTCTGTGTGCCCTCAGCATTAAGTCATGCCAGCCACATGACCATGGAGACATCTTGGGACAGCACTGGCTCTTCAGCTTAGAAACAGAGATGAGCACCACTCCCTAGAGCCGGAAACGACTAGCACACGTGTGGGGGAATTTTACCTTTACTATTGTAATGCTACATTCGGTTCATCATATCAGCAAGACCAAAGTATTCCACAAATATTTTGTTTGAAACTAATGCCACCTGAAATCTTGTTTTAGATTGCCCCATATTAAGTTTTTCTGCCTGTATTTTGTCCAAAACATTTAATCCCACTATGACAGGGGTATCATACTCAAGGCCTTCGGGCCAGTGAGGCAAGATAGAGAATCCTAGTATCTAACATTTAGGGCACTTTCACCTTAAAGTCTCATATAAAAATACACCAAATTATGACCTGGATTTTGTCTAAATCAAATTGCCTCTTATGACAAGCGGTAGGACTTGATCTCATATCCATTTCCAATAATAGTACCATGAATATGCAATCCTTTTCTTCCAAGGGAGACTCTTCTAAAGAGATTAAGAGGCAGAAGGGTCAGAAAGAAGATAAAAGAAAAAAACTTGTTGAGTAAGGAAGAAACTACTGACAATACTGTATGTTATCCGGGCCAAGCAATTCTTTATAGTGAGGTTATCGAAGTGGAGTTCCTTCCCTTTTTTTCACCTTCAACCCATAATCCCCGACCCATTCAAAATTGTATGATAACTAATAAGCAGCCTTGAAAAATAGTCATTTACCTCTTTCTTTTCTCTGAACTTGTCAATCTCCTTTTTGAGCCAATTAACTTTCTCAAAAGATTCCAGACTATTTACAGCATACACTAGAACAAAGCCATCTGCCATAGAATAATAATGTTTGGGGAAATCTTCGTCTCCTTGCAGTCCTTGGGTGTCATACAGGCGTAATTGTTCTTTTAGTCCTCGATCTGTTTCAGCCATAGCGACATATACATCTTCCATAGTTCTGCTGCACTCTTCACCTGTTTTTATTTAAAATAAAGAGCAACGATTTCTTGGGGGACATAACATAAAATTCATTTATGTTTTCCACAAGCCAGCTTGGTTCAGGAAAATGCATATAAGGGATATCTAATTGTTCTTGAGAACTTAGTTTGCCTTTTGTGAAAAAAAGTAATTAACCTATATTGACCAATGCAAATATGTTATATGGATCATTTTACATCTATTCCAATCTGGCAGAATTTATTAACTACTAAAGTGGCAGTTATAACATTACTTACACAACTATAAAAAACAATTAGGCATCTTTCTTACCAATAGTGTGATTACCGTACAGAACTTGTTCCAAGATGGCCGTCTTTCCCACTGAACACATTCCACAAACCAACACTTTGAAGCCTTTTCCCATTTTCTTTCAGACTACTACCGGTAGAAATCCAAAACCTATAGGCCACCCAGAATGGTAATTGTTTTTGTCATTTCATAGATTGTTTAAAGATAAAAGTATGCTATTGCTACAGTATATAACTGAAGTGAGTGGCAATCACTTTTAAAATTACAGGACAACACTCCTAAGAACTTAAGATGTATTCATATTTCTGGAGTGTTGAGCAAAAGGCTTCTAGAACTTTTTTATTTTTATTTTCAAAAGTAAGTTCATTTGCATCAAGTTAATGAAACTGAAATATTTTTTTCTAAAAGAACAACAAATAAAGCAATTTTAAATATGAAAGAATTATTCTATATTCGAATTTCTTTAACACAACCAGCTTCGAATTCTGGAGTAAAATTGAAAATTAATTTAAAATAAGAACTCAGCCATGACCTTCCCATTTCATAGATCGTACGAAATAAATAATCAAGGTAAAGCGTATCTCTAAAGCATTCTATCATTAGTAATAATGAAACAATCCCAAAATGTGGTTAAGGAGAATATTTTCTAGGATAATTTGCTTGCCTAGACGGTTTTAAATGAACATAACTTGCAGAGCCGCTAGCCAAAAGTCACAGGAAGAAATTCCATCTCGTAACATGAAAGTCCACGCTCTTATAACATGTGTTCCCTATGAACTACATTTCCCAGCAAGCACCTGACCACCGAGTCTTTCCTGCCCTCCTCTGTTGCAAAGCATTTTGGGAGAGAGGCCTCTTTCTTTCCGGCTTCGAGTGCGTATGGTAAGGTTTCTTGGGTTCTTTCTGCGGACGATGTATCCATTGTCATCCTGCAGTCTGGAGGCTTTTTGCACTCGTTTGGTGCAGATTCTTATGGATCGAGGCTCGGGGAGAGAGGATGATTATGTTTTGGCAGCTGTGGAACAAAAAGAAGGGTTTAGGATCTTGTTTCGCCTAATGGCGTCTTGGGCCTTATATTACCGGGCGAAATGGCCGGGTGAAAAAAAGCTGGAAGGATGAGAATGGAAACGAAAAGAATCGTTGAAATTCTGGGTTCCTTTTGGCATCAGATCTTTTTTTACGGCTCAGAATTATGGTGAAAATCGAACGATGGCACTCATGCTGTCTTTCCTCAGTGCAAACCTCTTGGGGGAAGGAGCTCTAAGGAAGTAGAGCAGATTCATTTATTTATTTATCACACAAATACACGTCTTCCTCTTATTGTGTCCACAACAACCCTGTGAAGTGGTTTGGGCTAATTAATAGAGAGTGATTGGGCCAAAATCACCCAACTGACTTTAATAGCAAAGGTGGGATTTGAGCTGAAAGTTTCATGCTTTCTAGCCTGGTGCCTTAACCACTAGGCTCTCCTGCGGGAACCTCAGTTTCAGTCCGATTTTCTATTCAGATCCAATTGATAATCAAAAGGAGGGGGACTGCTGTGAGAGTCAGTCAGAATAAAAAATAGAATTGAAATAGAAAATAAAGAATCACTCCCAAATTGGCAAGCTTGTTTTAAGGCTTTTTTAAATAGTAAATGATGTAAAATATCTGTTTGCAAGGTAGTTGCTGTCAGAATAGATTATCCAATTTCATTGGATTGGTACAAAGGAACAACCTATATTTTTGACTAAAGTTAAAACCTGTAAAATTTAAGGAAAAAATACTACCTAAAATTGATAAAAACATACTTCTGAATATGAAGCACATATATTCACGCATATTTTGGGGTGTATGGTGTATATATAGTAAGCAATAATTGTATCATGGTCATCTGGTTTCAGAAGCTGATTGAAGGAAGCAAAAGTTATGACATGCCCTTTGTGAAACGTGTGAGACTGAAGTTAAAATTGCTTTTATGAGTATGTGCCTTCTTACTGGCACATTAGCAGAAAAAAAGAAGCCTGAATAATGGCATATTTTAATGGATTTACTTATTGTCAGTTTTAGGGAGTTTATTTTCATATACTGGAGAGCCTTTTAAAAGAATCCCTTTTATATACCTGTTATTAAAAGAAAAATGATGTAACATAATTCTGCATTTTCTTTACTAGGTAAGTCATAATGGGTGCCTACAAGTATATCCAAGAACTATGGAGAAAGAAGCAATCTGATGTGATGCGTTTCCTTCTGCGTGTCCGTTGCTGGCAATATCGTCAGTTATCGGCACTTCATCGAGCTCCTCGTCCAACCAGACCAGACAAAGCCCGCAGGCTGGGATATAAAGCTAAGCAAGGTAATAGGAATATTTTAAAAGGTTTTTTTGTATGTTTGATTGCATGCTTATTACATGTATGGAGAAAAAAACTGATCTGATATACTGCTCACTATAGGAATTATTATTATTAGTTAACTGGAACGTAGCTATACGCCCAAAGAGGATAAACTGCAGAAAACATCTGACAAGTCAATTTGATAGAAACAATTCTTACATAAGGTAGCAAATCTTAACAATTCTCTTTGTCCATATTATGTGAATCTAATTGCCATTTTTTGTTGCTGTAAATCATCTCAGTTTAACAAAATGGGCGTATGTGGATCAAAAATACAGAATAGCCAGGTAGCTTGGACAGAAGTTATAGAATAGAATAGAATAGAATAGAATAGAATAGAATAGAATAGAATAGAATAGAATAGTTGGAAGGGACCTTGGAGGTCTTCAGGTCCAACCCTTTGCTTAGGCAGGAAACCTGATACAATTTCAGACAAATGGTTGTCCAATCTCTTAAGAATTTCCAGTGTTGAAGCATTCAGAGCTTCTGGAGGCAAGTTCTACATTGTTTTAACTGTCCTTAGTTCTAGGTTGCTTCTTTACTTGATTAGCTTCCACCCATTGCTTCTTGTCCTGCCCTTGGATGCTTTGGAGAATAGCTTTACTGCCTCTCTATGGCAACCCCTGAGATATCGGAACACTGCTATCATGTCACACACACCCCAGTCCTTATATTCATTAAACAAAAAGACTAGGAGTGACATGATAGTAGTTAAATGCTATTTGTTTCTGTTGTAGGTTATGTCATCTATCGCATCCGAGTTCGTCGTGGTGGTCGTAAACGTCCAGTTCCTAAGGGTGCTACTTATGGAAAGCCTGTGCATCATGGTGTGAACCAGTTAAAATTTGCCCGGAGTCTGCAATCCGTAGCAGAAGTAAGGAAATCTTGAGAAGAACCTTCAGACATTTTATTATAGCATAATAGATTATAAAATTATAAATTACACTATGGTAATATTACAATATAATTTTGTCCAACATGTATTAAACTAATAAGTTTAATGAAAATATTCCTCACCAAGTAATAGTGATCCTGTAGTGTTTCTATTATTAGATGGAATGTGTATTTTATTTATAAACAATGCTATGTTAAGTAACTGTATAATCTTCACTTACATGAGGACATTATTTCTGTGTAAATATAACTGGATCTATAGAGCAGTACAGAAACAATTGGAAATAAGATTACAAACTGATTTAATTCTTGGTGGAATGAATTAGATTTTAAGGATTATCTTATTTTTTTGGGAGACATAGTTAAATTCAAATGCTATATAGCTCACATAGAAACTCCACTTTTGCCACTCAAATGTTACTACTTTTCATGGTATATTCATGAAAATTTTCATACAGAAAAGAGTGCTGGTAATGCAGAGTACTGGCTCATGGGGAAACCAATGTGTTTTGAATTATACAGAAAACAGAAAATTATACATCAAGCCAAATGAATGTTTGCAGGAGGCTTACATTTGAGCAGCATTGATTGGGAATAATAGTTTACTAGTGCAAATAGCTAATATCTGAGTAAAGCAACTATTCAAAGCAATATTTGTGGAGCCAAATATCCAGAGCTGGGGAAAATATGAGAATGGCCACTGACGAAAATGAAATACTTACATGTAAAGAAAGGGAATATTAAATTACTTGTATATACTTTAGTGATTATATACTCTTATTTCTTTTCCATCATGTTTCTCAATCTGATTTCATTTGCATAACATATAGGTATAGATACATATTTAAACTATTTCATTTTCTAGGAGCGTGCTGGCCGACACTGTGGAGCTCTGAGAGTGCTGAATTCTTACTGGGTGGGTGAGGATTCCACATACAAATTCTTCGAGGTCATTCTGATTGATCCATTCCACAAAGCAATCAGGCGCAATCCAGATACCCAATGGATCACCAAACCAGTTCACAAACACAGAGAGATGCGTGGGCTGACCTCTGCTGGCAGGAAGAGCCGTGGCCTTGGCAAGGGCCACAAGTTCCATCACACTATTGGTGGATCACGCCGTGCTGCCTGGAGACGACATAACACTTTGCAGCTTCATCGTTATCGCTGATCCTTTTTATTTTAAATTTATCATAATAAAAAGCCATCCAGTGGTTTTACATTTCCGTTGTTTTGTGTGGTCATTGAGAAGAAATGGGTATAAAAAGTTGAATTAAAGGATTCTCAGTGCAGCTTCTCATCTATAAACATGTGACTAGAATATGCAGCAGAAACTCACTTGTATTTATCTTAATAATCCAAATTATTTTGATTCTAAATTTTGAAAAAAAAAAAAGTTAAAAATAAAATCTGTACCAGAACTGGAAAAGAAATGCTATTTAAGCAAATACCAAATTGGAATTTAGTTTAAAATTATTCCAAAAGTGATTTAATGAAGATTTATATAAATTTATTAGAGGTTGGACTCTATTTTGTAATCATAATTTATATTAATTGTGATACATTTTCAGGAAATAAAATGATTGGATATGCTATGTTGGCATACTATTTTGTTAGTTGTAAGTCAATGTAAAAAATGGTTAGTCAAAAGTTTCATAATGAGCCATGTTTAAAATAAGACTGAATGATTACTTGTTCCTAAACCAATAATTCCTGTTTAGACTTTCATAGTCATCGTTGCAATCAGAAAACGGTGAATCCCTTTAAATACAGGTAGTCCTCAACTTATGGCCATAATTGAGCCCAACATTTCTGTTATTGAGCAAGACATTTGTTAAGTTAAATTCATCGCATTTTATGATCTTTCTTGCCACACTTAAGTCAACCACTGCAGCCGGTAATATCATTAAGTGAATCTAGCTTCCCCATTGACTTTGCCAGAAGGATGACCCAGGACACAGCAACTATAAATATGAGTCAGTTGGTAAGCATCTGAATTTGATCACGTGATCATGGGGATGCTTTAATGGTTGTAAGTGAAAAAATGGTAAGCTTTTTTCAGGGCCGTTGTAACTGAACAGACATTAAATGAACTGTTAAGTCAAGGACTACTTTTATTGCAAGTTTTTTTGTTAAGTAGCTTCATATGTAGGGGCCTTCCCTGAGCTCAGTCACATAACTGCCATTATTTCCAGATAAAATTGTTCACCTAATTCCAAACAAATCTAAAAACCATATTCTACTGAGAAATGAGAAAGAGCTGAGCTTTTCCATTTATTTGAATGGAGAACAAAATGAACAGTTATTAAACAATACCTAAAAAGCATAGCTTGTACAGAGACCATCCTGTACTTTCTAGCTGTCCCAACATAACACAAAAGCAGCAAATTACTTGGTTACATAGAAAAACAAATCTCATTGTTATAAAGGAGTTGAGCAAATATCTTATTTCTAAGCTCTACTGCCTTTATGCATGCTGAGATAGGTAGTTTATAAATTAAAGCATACAACTGCACAAATACTCTAATCAAACATTACACTTTTCTACCAATCTATTCCTTGTAAGGTTTTCTTTTTCTTCAGCAAACCTACAATTTAGGTTTTGATAGAAAAGCCTTTAATGCAAATTAGGATTTCACATTGTACAAAATTATGTATTCTAGGTTCAATTATATTTTCAGGATTACAAGTTTTATATAGTTTATATTTTTATAACATACAAAAATACATCTTGATCTGACAGTTATAATAAACATGAATCTATAGCTTCTAGAATTTATTAATTTGCCATGCTGGATTCCACTAGTATTAAAGTAAAATAATACTGGGAAATTATCCTTTTATACTAAATTGATTGGGTCTTTATTGATTGGGTAACAGACTGTATTCTTATTTTATGAAAATGCAAAACAATTCAGTTGCACCAATTTAGGAAACATTTCCATTGCTTGAAAACTAAGGAAGTTTATATTTAGAGGAAAAATGTTTCGCATCCAAGACAAATAAAATTATTAAAAACTGCACAATGGGAGAAAAAGATATATCCAACTGTATAGTCTGCCTGACATTCTGTTTAAAATATATTTTCCTACATTCTTCATTATTAAAAAATCATTTTTTCTTTTATGCAGAAAACACTAGCCAGTGTTGCTACGCTGACATGTATAAGCTGCCCAAGCTTTCATTAAGTATTTCTAATGAATCAAAAATTTTAATCTTGTTGAATGCCTGATAAAATTAATACAATCAAAATATTTTAGTGAAGAGCTGAACAGCATGACGGACATGCCCAATTTTTAGTCAATGCAGAGATCCTTCTACCTGATTATTCTCATCAGTTAAGGTTCAACTTTATATAATAAAAATAAATTATAACTTAAAATTTGGTAGTATACAATGGATCAGTTTTTTTCAGTGTATAACAACTTCCAAAATAATTCAAATAACTAGCTAATGTTAAGATAAAACTTTTATCCCTCATTTGTTTAAGTTACTATTCTTGATATACTGGCAATATAGCAAGCCACAAAAGTACCCAATAATCATGAATCCCAGAATATTCTCCCAGTTCAAACTGCTGAAAACAGCAATCTTTATTTTTATGAGGTAGAGTTTTCTTGTAATTTTCTTGTCTTGAAAAGTATCTATTGTGTACATAAAAACAAAATCCTCTCCAAACATCAAACTTAGTACTTATGTTGATCAGTACTTTTACAAGGCCTGCAAGCCATGGCTTGCAAAATGTAATGGCCGAGTTCACACATGCTATAATTCAAAAACAAAGTACATTTTGATCTAATGTAATAGTAACCATGTCCATCTGTTTCATATGTTTCATTTACATTTCCAAGCATAGTAACAACATGCAGTGAAATGTAAAGTGTTAAATCACCTTTGATAAGTATGCTTATATTTGAAGTTAGTGATAAATTTCCAGATTGCCAAATCAAAGGGAATGAAATTGACTATGTTGTGCAGATCTTGTTGGTAAAGCATTTTTCTCCTGAACTGTTTTACATTACACAACAATGAAGACCAAGTATCAGTTGACAAGACAAATAGCTTTTAAACTTGTCACAGCTTGACTTTTATTTAATTCAATTGGCAATATGTCTTCATTTGGATTTTCAGGAAAAAAAATAGGGACATACAAAACTGAACTACTGTCTCCTAGAATTTATGAGAATATATGAGAAATTTCCATTTTTCTTCTGGAATGTGTAGATCCACATCTGGAGAACAGTCAAATCAGTGAATTTTGAACACAACTAAAAATACAAATATAATTTGTAAATATATTAATGAAATGATTGCCTTAGTAAAATATCTTACATTACTTAATAATACTAATCCTACTCTATTTGAGCTGTGATGCTACTTATGTTTATAAATGAATATAAATGATATGTTGTAGAACTTATTGTCAAATCTGATTTCTGCTAACTTGTTTAGAAGTTGGCATGCCTTTTTTTTTAAGGAGTCTAAATCTTTGAAATCTTTGTTAATTTTTAAAAATAGAACTCAGCAATGTTAGCAAGAGTTTAGTGAATTGCAATTCTAATTCTGTTCTATTGGGTCAGTTTGGAGAAATATAATTTTTTTAGACATATTAATACTTTGGCTAAACCAACACTTGATATTATTAGTCACACATGAAAAACTGATAAGAAAATTATATAATTTCCTACTAAGCTTTAAAATGGAAGGTGAACAAGTAAAAGAAACAATGATAGTTTGGGCAAAATTTTTTGACTATACTATAGAACTAGATAAATGGCAAAAACTTTGGGATAGAAATTACAAACTGACAATGGCTACTGCAAATAAGGAAAATCTTTATGAAATGTTTCACCGGTGGCACTTGCCACCAAGAAGATTAGCAAAAATGTTAACAACAGGTCCACCAAATTTTGGAAATGTAACCAGATTCCAGAGATCTATTATCATATGTATTATCATATATGGTAGACATGTATAAAAGCAAGAAAATGTTGGATGAAAATACATACATGGTTGGAAAAGATAATAAAGCAGCATATAGATTTAAAGCCAGAAATATTTTTGTTAGTTATAATATCAGAAAGCTATGATAAAGGGACTATATACTTAATGCTACATATATTGACAGTAGCAAGAATTGTATTTGCACAACATTGGAAAAATGAGAAGACACCACTAGATGAAAATATAATTTGGAAAATATTGGACGAAGCAAAGGTAGATAGATTGATATTGAAAATAAAAGATAGAGGAGATACAGAGTACTATTCAACATGGTATAGGCTTTATCAAGAGATAAGAGGTAGAAATTAGATTATCATTGTTATCTGTAAGTAAAATATGAATGTCATTCATATATATGTATGCCAGTATAATTAATATGATCATAAATAAGTTAATATAATTATAAATATGTTGTAATTATTAAGTATTATAACTATCAGTAAATCTGGGTTGTTGTTTTTTTTCTTCCTTTGTAAAATGAAATGCCCGGACAATATACTGTATTCAAAATACTTATATATAAATAAAAACTTGACAAAAATACTTTGGCTAAACATAAATATGTTTGGTATTGAATTAATAATGCATCAATCCGTGATGACTTTTATTCAGTTATTTGGATTAAGAAGATTTATTTTCAGCTACTGTGTATATACAGTGTAATTCACATATAGGTCATCCTCAACTAATGACTACGAAATGAGTCCAAAATTTATATTGCTGAGCAAGATAATTGTTGTCAATTTTACCCCACTTTATGACCTTTTAACATCTATTGTTACAGAATCAATCAGCAATGTTAATACAATACACAGCTAAGAAGCAGGGGTGGGCTAGTGGGGGCTCGCAGGGGCTCGGGCTATTTCCTAGCTAAGATTCCACTCCAGGATCGCCGGAGCCTTAGCGCAGGAGTGAAGCGACCCTGTACTTGCCCTTAGCGCCACATTTGCACTCAAGGCAGCCCTTGCCTCCCACTACGCAAGGGGGGGAGGAGAGAAATAAGAGAGGGAAAAGAGAATTCTCCCCTTCTCTCTCTCTCTCTTTCGTGTGTGTGAGCGCGCACACACAAGCAGGATACCCTCCTGGGCCGGGATCACAGCGGCAGCAACGGTGACGACTCCTCCTGCTGCCACCACTGCGTGCTCACGTGAGTAGTCGGCCAAGCTGCGGAGAGCCAGAGCTCTTCCCTTATTGCATTTGGTAACGGCGGCAGTTGCTCCTACTTCCTGAGCTAACACAAAGGGGACGTGGCTGGCACTGAGCTGCCCATGAAGGACGTGGAATCGCAAAAAGCAGCCAGTCGCAAATGTATTGCCCGCGACCGGCTGCTTTCCACGATTCCGCGTGCTTTGTGGGCAGTTCAGCACCAGCCACGGTCCCATTCATGTCGGCTGAGGCGAGAGAAATTATAAAATAATGGAGGGAGGGAATAAGAGAGATGAAGAGAGAAACAAATGAGAGAGAGAGAGAAGGGGGAGAGGGCCACAGAAACATAGAATAACAGAGTTGGAAGGGACCTTGGAGGTCGTCTAGTCCAACCCCCTGCTCAAGCAGGAGCAAATACTAGCCTCTACCTGCGATCGAACTCACAGCCTCCTGATTGTGAGGCGAGAGCTCCACCTCGAGAGTTGGAGGGAGAGATTGAGAGAGAAATAAATGAGAGAGAAGGAAGAAAGAAAAAGAAAGACGGAGAGGGGGTGGAAAAAGAGAAAAACAGAAATGAGAGGGAGGGAGGGGGGAGAAAGAGAGAGACCTATTTTCCACAGAAAACACCAGGAGCAACAACCCGGGTAGGCATGGTTGGGGGGATCATGTGACTGGGTGAGAGTGGTGTTGAGTTGGCCACACCCACCTAGTCATATGACCACCCAGCCACACCCACCTAGTCATATGACCACCCAGCCACACCCACCTAGGCAGTCATAAGGGCAAAGAGCCCCTGGCTAAAAATTTGAAGCTCACCCCTGGTAAGAAGGTTCTTAACCTGATGTTGTACTGAACTTCCAAATTCTTTAAACTCGCCCTGCGTTTATATTCCTTAATATTGTAAGTTTACATTTTACTATTTAGTCTGTGACTTCACTATTCCAAAACTGTATATAGAAGTGGAATATTCTATGAATGCATTTTTATATATTTTTGTATGTATTTTTGCAAACCAAATTAATGATATTCACATTCTGATTATTAATTGCTAAAAAGTTTAAACTGTCAGTTTTTAATGTATTTATCAAATTTAGAGACCACCCTCTCACACACAGATTAATATTAATCAGGCCTCACCACTATGTTTAAGAAAAGGGACCAAATCTGGCAATTGACAATTATGTTCAGCAGAATCTTAGGATTGTAGCAAATAACAAGAAACATCATCCTATCTTGTTACCAGGCAAAGAGCGGGTAAATAGTAATAGACAGACTCTAGAAATGTAATTATGTTAACCACATAACTACCATTTTCTTGTTATGAAGCAAATAATAAGTACCAGTTTATATATGCAAATAAAATAACTTCTAAGAATAAGGTATCTTATTGTAAATTTAGAAATATTTTGGCATTAATGGCATACAAATAACTCTGAGATTTAAAAGGAAGGCTATGCTAATAGGAAGACTGGAGTCTGGACTTTTCTCAGAAAAATTAAGATATTAGCTATTTTCCAGTTGGACTCTTCAAATATTAATCACTAATTGATAAGCTGAAAGAATGAAAGCTTTGCTCAGACTAGTTTTACTTCATTCAGATCCCTCCACAAACAAATCAAACAAGAAAAATTGCAAAATAATTGGTGAGAACAATCTGCATTCTACTTGGCTGAATACAGAGTAAACCTTGGAAACAAATGCATATGCAGACAAAGCTTAATATTCATTCCTTCGGTCTATGAGGCAACACAAATTTACTCAGCCTCCATAGCCGATCACAATTCCGCGTCATTAGTTAGGTTAGTCAGTCTTGCTGTTCTGACATTTGCAGGTACAAAGGAAGATTCAGGGATTAGTTGGTTTCCTCTAGTGAAAAAAACATCCATCAAGCATCCAGGGCTAGTGAGGAAGACGAGAAGGTAAACATGCTGGATTTAGCTTTCTAACTGAGCCTGATCTGAGGAGGAACTGTAAGGTGATGAAGAACGTTCAGAAAAGGAACATTGTTAAAAATAAAATGGTTATGTGAATAATTAGTGAAGATAACAAATTGCATCATTGTATTTCTACTGCAAATATTTCATGTCAGTAAAGTAAGTCATCCTGCAACGATACTATGATAGAGAGATGACAACATACTTAATTTAATTGAAAGAATGACACTATTTAATGTTCTAAAAATAATATTTTGCAATCACACAAAAAGTTCGTTAAGAACCCACGTGGATCAGATAATGCCCACTTTAGCTAAAAAGTGGAGGGGCTGCACCATTTCAATTTAATTGTACACATGTTGTGCATTGACAGTAAATGTTTGATTTGATTTGATTAAACATAATGGCCAACGCAATGCCTATGAAAATGCTTACAAAATGGAGAAATACCCTAATCATCTTTTTTTCAGCTAGTATTTAAGTCAGCCAGCTTAAATCCTAAGGTAAGCCTCAAAAAGGAACAGAGTTTGATATATTTAATTTCCTTGAAGTGATTACAATCACATTTCGCAATAATAAATTTTACGAATTACTTATATACCACAAGAAGTATTTTCTTTCTTCACTGCAGTCATTAGATGACCTGATGACCAGTATTCTGAGATGAGTCCACTTTTTCCATTCCCAGTGTGACTTTATTTACCTCAACTATGTTTTGCTTAGTTGTCTTTTCCCTATTTTGGCCTACACTAGTATTTGTAGTATAAGGAGTTTAAGTGCACTTGGCCTTGCTTACACTTTTTCAGTTCTATTGTATTATACCCTTTTTCACACCCAATATGGCAAGCATAACTACAAGAATTTCAGATGCCAACATCTTTAGATTTGTAAAAGGACATTTTTCACTCTTATCAGTTTTATTTGTAATCCCTTTCTTAATTATTTCTAATGTTGGATTTGCCTTGGTGCATACTGTGGTAACATCTTTACTTTTTCTTCATTAATTTCAGACAGCTCACTATTCATAAAAAATTAGGCAGGGATTGTTCTAAGTCTGAAATGTACAATATATTTAAACAATATTTGCCATTTGTTTGACTGTTGATGCAATTGAAATAAATCTCTCGGTTTTTTACTACCTTGAAAAATTCTTACCTGCTTACACTGTCCACTCGCTGCATTTTCCTAACCCAAGATCATTTATGAACAAGTAAAGGTATTGGTTCAAAAGCATTTTTTTATATGCAAAACTGTCCATTACTAATATTTCCAACATTACCAACACAAAGTATAGAGTTAGATATAAATGGGAATGGCATAATGCAAGTTTAATACTTTTATTATATTTAACATGATTTTGGATGCTTATGCAATATCAAGAAATATTTTATTATATTGGTATATTGTTTAATAAGAGATGGTGGTGATCAGTAAGTAGCCCCCCCGCCCCCAAATGATGTTCCTTTCTTATATTGTTTTATCATTGCATGATAAAATGAAAGTGGTTTTATATTATTTAGGTACAGTGCTGTTTATACCAGAGATTATTAACACAGGTTAAACTTTAAACCTTGGAAAGATAAAAAGTTTGTATAATATTAGCTATCATTCCTAAAATTCAGTGTCAAACATAAAGTAAATTTTAATTCAAAACTAATGTAGCATTAATAAACAATTGCAAAATATTTCAGACTATTTGCTATAAAATAAGGGTTTGTTTTAAGCTTAATGCTATATGTTATTATTTATAACAAGGAACTTTTTTCATCTAAATGTTACTTAACTATATAAAGTTTCGGAGACATTAAATACTTCTGCAGATGATATTTCTTTTGTTGGAAGTTAAAACCCATCCGTCTCCTAGGAAAATGAAATATTTTAGGATATACTAAAAAGGCAGAATATTTCCCCTAAAAGAGAAATACAAACTCAGAGAGGTAGAAACTCAGTCTCACTCCTTTGTTAATGAGGCATTAAGACCTGGGCCAGTCTTCTACATAACAAAGATCTACCTCTTTCAGGCAGAGCCATAATAGGAATTACCCAAAGTCCTTTCATTACATTATCACCCAGCAAGAGTCAACCAAGCCTGGGACTCAAAAGACAACCTACAAAGTTAACCCTGCATAGCCACGAATCAGAACACAAGCTCAAATTCATAGCCCAACAGAGGGCATAAAACCCAGGCAGTCTCAGCATCTCTTCCCTTTTCACCCAGGATCTCCAGCCCATGTGGTCCTGTCCCCCATGAAACCATCTTTCCAAGCAATCACCATGTTTCCAGTGTCTTTCTTCCCACTTGGAACTGAACCCAGAGGATATTTCTTCCAACATTTTCTACCCTGGTCTAACTTATTTGGATCCAGACCATATCCATGAAAAGCCTGTATGATAACAAATGTACTAGGTTTTATAATGAAGAGTATATCATATTTATCGTAAGAATTGGAATCAAGACCAATGGTTATTTCTGTCTTCTGCTATTTACTCATGGGTGAAAACTTTATGAGAAAGATAATTGTGGTCAGATAAAGTAGTTAAGGATAGAAAGCTCTTCCCCAAACCAGTTGATAATTACCATAAGACTAGACCCAAAGGTGCTTTTCCAAAAGGCAACTGGACTTTATTGGTTTCTTTCAGTTTTGAAGAAAAGAACTGAAGAAGCTTCTTGAACAAGAAACGAAAGGTTTTCAAGATGAAAAAAAACACCAAGAAAGTTCAGTTGCCTTTTGGAAAAGCACCTTTGGGACAACCACCACCTGGGTGACTGAGAATCTCTATAGATATTTGCCATAATGCTACAGTACAGTTAGTCTCAAAAGGCTGAAAGCACTGAAATTTCCTTTCTGACCCAGGAAAGAAGTCCAAACTTCAAGGAAATGTCTATGTCGGGGCGGTTGGAAGGGGGAAAGAAACTGGCAAGACTGCTTCTCTATTCTTTTGGTGCAGTTCAAGATCCACAGATCCGCCTCACCACGCGGGGCTACACGTGAGAACAGCTTGTTCTTTCTAACTTGCCCCTCCCCTCGGTCTCCCGAGAAAGAAGGAACTGTGTCACTAGGTGAGATACGCCCAAGGGACAACGCAGAGCGAATGAGGCGCAGGTAGGGGACGGAAAGGAAGGATGGCAGTGCAGCCACGTGGGTCAGCGCCGTACTCCCGCTGACTCTTCTTGCCCTGTTGTCAGGGGGAGGAGGAAACAGCCGCAGCAGCCCTGACAAGGAGCAAACTCAGCAAGAAACTTCCTCAGGAAGGCTCGGCGGCGGCTTCTGCGCCCCTCTTTCATCTCCTCCCGCCCAACAACGCACGAGGCAGTTCCACGCATTGGGCAGGCGGGTGCACCTCCCATGAGCACAGCTGCCGCAGTGGTTCCTTTTGCATCCGCACACAGGTGGGAGGCAGAGGAAAGGGACCCAGAAAGAGGCGCCCTCCTGCACCGTGCGACCCGGCAGCCCTTCGAAGCTGTCACCAGAGACACACCGGGGTGGGCTTCTTAAGTCGGTAGGTCAGGAGGCTCTTCCTCAAGGGCCAGCCGCAGTCCGTCCTGCTTCCTTTTCTTTTGAAAAAATCACAGCCCTCGGCAGCAAGTTCTTGGTAGAGAAGAAAAGGCAGGCATGGAGTTGAGTGTCGGTAAGTGGATTCTTAATTGGGATAGAACTCCGCAACCATAAGTGCCCAGAAAAGGGGGGGGGGCATAGCGTTTGGCCAAGGGGATAATTAGAGCAAGAAAGTTTGGACAGATGGAGTTTTATACTTTAAGCAGCTGCTTTTACTAAGGATGGTAGTTTCGGCCACTGTTCTGATCCTAAATGATTCGAAGGTCGCCTTATTAGTTTATTCTCGCGTTTCTGTTCCAAAAGCAAAGGGACACAGAGTAAGACCTGTGGCTTCTACACCTCTGGAGCGGAGATGGCTGAATGAGATTTGAAAGCGGCTGGTGTTTGTGCTGACTGAGAGGGAAGACTCCGGCTTTGGAATGAGAGGTTACAAACTAGTGGAGTTGGGAAAGAAGGAGTGGGAGAAAAAACGGCTATCAGTCCATTCATTTACCAAAAAACGCGCTATGGGAAAGTGGGCTGGCGAGGAAAAAAAAACCTTTCTTAGAGCTTGATCCGAATCCAACTCTTTCCTTGGGATCGCAAGGCTATGATACTTTAAAGAGATCAATCTGGCCATTTGGTTTTGCAGACAGGTTTGGGCTTGCCGCCGGTCCCTCTTCCCCACAGTTGCTGCCACTATTTCCTATCGGTTGTTTCCTTTCCACCGTCTCACATGGACTGGCCGGCTGAGCCATGTGCGCCCTTTTGTTTATGTTCGGTGCCAGGCGCGCCCTCATTGGCTCTGGTTTGCTGAGATGCCCAGATTGCATAATTGCGCTGGGCGGTCTTGGTGGGAGACCGTGTGGATTGACACGTGTAAGCAGCTGGAGGCCGTTGTTTTGGTGACCTACATCTAGAAGCGGCAAGCAAGGGACACGTGGAGGCAGAGGCAGTGAACAGGATTCATTCAGACACGCCCGTTGTCTCTTCTCACTACGCCGCAAAGTGATGATTCGTACTTGGTGAATAGAAGGAGTCGCCCTGCAGACAAAGGATCCGAAGACGGCCGTTTCCGCTTGAAATTAGGAGGGATCGTGCCTGGAACCGCGGAATGCTTGACCGGACATCCTCAATTGCTGGGCAAAGTTTGACCACTTGGTCTTGAAGTGATGGAGGATTAAGTAGCTTTAGCTTGATTAACCGCACATTCCCTAAGTAGATTTCATCAGGCGCTTGATCATCTAGTAAAACATTACCAGGGATATGGTTGGAGGTAAATACATGATCAGCACTGATGATGTTACCAAGTGCGGTAAAGAAAGATCTGTGAGCAAACAACCAAGGTCAGGGAGCACCAAGGAGTCCAGTGGTGTATTTTGGCATTATTTTCTGTTTTCTTTCTTCTAAAGGAGCCTGTGGTATCCTATGTACTTGTTTATATGTAGAATTTGACAGTATATTAATTAGATAGGTTTGTGGCCACATTGGTCTACAACTCCTGTAATCTGTAGACAACAATGACAGAAGTTTAAAAAGAGGTTTAAAGATCGCCTGAATCTGTAACTTCTTGATTGTATATTGAATTGCTACAACTTTAAATACAGTGGTATATAAAGCAGTAGCAATTCTATGTATAACCAAAAAGCTACAGAATAGCAAAATTTGAAGGGACTTTGGAGATCTTTTTGTCCAATCCCCTACTTAAGCAAGTGACCATATACCATTCCAGATAAATGACTGAGCAGTCTCTTAAAAACTTTCAGTGTTAGAGCATTCACAACTTCTGGAGGCAAGCTGTTCCACTGATTAATTGTTCTGAACTGTCAGGAAATTTCTCCTTATTTCTAGGTTGCTTCTTTCTTTGTTGATCTTCCATTCCTTGTCTTGTTCTTAGGTCATTTGGAGAATAGATCGACCACTCCCTCTTCTCAGTGAGCGACCCTCATATGTAAAAGATTGTTATGTTAAGTTCAGTGGCCTGTTTTCAGAGAAAAAAATGTAGATAAATACTACTAAATATCTTCCTGTTTCTTAAAAATAAGGTGGGAGATGAAGTGAACTGTTTTATTTGAAAAACAAGAAGAGTTATCAGAAATTTAAAGGAGAAGGAACATATGGGAAGCTTGATGTTACTGTCACTAACTATATGATGTTGCTGTATTTTCCTGAAAAACTAATGCAGTTATTTCCCAGCTTGCTTTCTTTCCTTCCTTCCTTCCTTCCTTCCTTCCTTCCTTCCTTCCTTCCTTCCTTCCTTCCTTCCTTCCTTCCTTCCTTCCTTCCTTCACTAACTTACAGGACTTATATGGGCCTCCTGTCTTATAATGACTCCAGAAAGCTCACAACTATCTATGAGACATGGTTGAAAACAAAAGTACCCAATCCCCTGAGATGCCAGACCAAACATCTTCCCAGCTCAACCCCCTACCTTAGTCTAATCCTTGTGGGAAGAACCAGGTCCTCATAGCCCTTCAGAAGGCCAAAAGGAAGCAATAAGTCATTTAGTTTACTCTTACTATAGATCTGTTTGAGCAGACATGTACAGTTACTTTTTATTGAAATGCAGTTGATACTAAAAATACTGTCTTGAAATTTACTTGGATGGTATTCATGGTTTCTACTCACATTTATTCTCATGTAAATGTGTTCACCATTTTTGTATATTTATAGCCATCCACTAGTATGAGATTTATGTGAAAGCATTTTCAGTAGTTTTGGAATATCATAATTTTGCTTATATATCCTGCTCGGAAGGAAAGCATTTTCCAGTTATTTGTAGTTTTTTTCCTATGTGTGTATGCCCATGTGATAGGAATCCAATAATCACTGAAATCTCACTCTCACATGGACTATGAACTGTGGCATTTGTAATGTAACAGGTTGGAGGAAGGCTGCGGAACAATTTTCTCTTATGACTGAGCTTACGCAATAGATGAAGTCAGGTGGTATAACATGTATAGACTCCAGAGGGTTGCATAACTGAATTGGGCAGTTTACCTAAGACTGTGAGAATTTGAATGCTTGCTTTATTTATTTATTTGTTTGTTTGTTTGTTTGTTTATTTATTTATTTATGAAAGACTGAATAGTGGAAGGAGTGGTTCTCTCCCTCCCAATTCAGTAACTGTAGAAAGTATTGGTGTGTAGAGGTTGTGTGTAATTGCCCCAAATGCCCCAAGTTGACAAAACCGCAAACATAATGGAATTTTAACAGAAAAAATTATATAACAGGATGTACATCTTGGAGAGATAAAATACTTTTGAACTGAAAGATGATATTTTGATGTTTGAAAAAAGGTCCATTGAAAAATAAAAAGATAAATAGAATGGCAATAACAATTGCTTTCTTTACGGTCTGTTTAATATGTAGTGACAAAAATGTAATAGAAAGGTATCAGAAAAATAACAAAAAAAATTGCTGGATCAGATGAATTCTGTTTGCTTCTCGTAAGGTAAATTTTGGTTAGGAAGGAATGTAGTGCTGAGAAGCTTACTCTCATTCTGGTAGTTTTAAAAGCAATTTATAACTCAGAATAATCCTGAATATAGCTGCTTTGTTTATTAGTTGGCGAGGTTTTTCTTTATAAATTTGACTACCCATCTTATTATTTATGTATTAGTCTGGGTGGCATATAACATGAAACAATTTAGAACACAATAATACAGAAACTACAGCTGGTGCTCAACTTATGACCAGAATTGGGACCATAATTTCCATTGCTAAACAAAGCAAGTGAGCTGCACCTGATTTTATTACCTTTATTTACTATGATTGTTAAGCAAATCACTACAATTGTTAAATGAATCATGTGGTTATTAAGCAAATCCAGCTTCCAAAGTATTGACTTTGCTTATGAGAAGCTGGCTGGGAATGGTTGCAAATGGCAATCATTTTGATAGATGCTACCACCATCATAAATACTTTTTGTTTCCAAGCACCCCAAATTTGATCATTGTGGGTGTGCTGCAAATGCTCATAAATATGATGACTGATTCTAAGTCACTATTTTCAGTGCCATTGTAACTTCAAATGGTCATCAAATGAATGAATGCAAGTTGAAGATTACTATATGGCAAACAAACATCTGGAGGAAAATCATCAACACCACAAAAACAAATGCCCCTTTGCTCAAGATGGGGGGGGGGGGGGCGGAACCAGGTTTAAATAATGGCATGGAGGGGGCATACAAGTTTCTGAGATTATATCATTTGAGTAGGCCAGCACTGTGAAAGAAAAGCCTGTTTCTTGAAAATCAGATAAAGTTGTTTAATTGATGGCATTCAAAGTATGCTGTTTCTGATTGATTATACAGGATGAGGAAGCTATGGAAGACAGAGAATCCCATCAAATAATCATGTGCTATGTCAAAAGGACCATATAAGCCACTAGCCTTTTTCACATTTTATGGCAAACAAATCTTTATGTCATTTACTGAACACATTGTTTAAAGTACTGTACTTCTAAAAGTTTTGGCCTGTCTTCATTTTACTACCATGTAAAATCTTGAATTACGTTCTATGAAAAAGATACATTTTATTTGTCTTGCCTTTTTCCTGCATTAATTATATGTTTCTCCTTGTAAGAAAAGGCTATTTAATCACTTTAGTTTTCTGAGCATCACTGTGATAATAGTTTAAAAAGAATTGCATCATATGGAGGAATGCAAAGACTCAGTGGTTAAAAGATACTGAGCTTGTCAGCTGGAAAGCTGACAGCCTGGGTTCTAGAGTAGAGCTGTGCAATGGCATGAGCACTTGTTACTTGCTCCATTCCTTTCCATCTAGCAGGTCAAAATTATGTAAACGCAAGTAGATAAATAGGTACCATTTCAGTGGGAAGGTACCAGGTTTCCGTGTACTATGAACACATAGAAATGTCTTCAGACAATGCTAGCTCCCTTGGCTAAGAAACAGTAATAGATGCAGCACTAATGTGCCCTATTACCATTGCCTGGTTTTGTAATTCCATTCTCAAAACCTGTTATTCAGATGTAATTTTTATTGTATTTATCTGATTCTCTTGCATTTACTGCAAATAATGGAATTACGTATGAAATCAACACACACCTGGGTAAGCACACATTAGAACTGTTCTGCAGATTTAGAAATCATTCTTTATTAATAACATTAATTATTATTTGAAATGATTCTTCCTCTATCTTTTGTGAAAGGTACTTGAAATATCAGAGTTTCAATGGGAAACTTACTGAGGCTTATTCATGGTTCTCTCTTACTAAGCCTTTCCAAGTGCTCTGAGATTTTTATTTTGTTTTTAACTTTTATACATAAATAACTGTGTAAGGCTAAAAATGGAAAAGCATTTATAGTGTCACTTATATGTAATTCTTGATTCTTCTAGTTAAACTATATTTAATGTTTTGTGGGAGAGATTTTTGGATTCTTATTGTTTTAAGATGGCACTACCTGACACATTGCATTATCCCATTATACAGTTCCATTTCTCTATTTTATTTGTAATGCAATAAAATTAGCCCATTTTATATACATGGTATTTATTTATTTTTCTTCCTAATGCTTCATATTAATGCCATTGTTTGGTGCTATTAAAGTCTGAGCTCAGTAATTTCATAAAGAGTATAAAAAACATCATAGATCACCAGAGACATCAAGTCAAGTTAACCTGTTACATGGAAGCTCAATTAGACCCAATCTGCACAATAAGTTACAGTTTAATGATAATCACTATGTGATGATTGTAGCATTATGGGTGCTTTTAAAAAAAACTATCCACAATTTTGTCTAAGATGCTTAAATGCATGTCTTCCTTATCTCCTATTTTATGCTGACTACCAGAAAGCACATAAATCATATCATTGAAAGTTATTTAATATGGGTCACATTTAAGAGAGAATACTAATCTGTATTTTTCCTTCAAATAATGTAAGTTCTTAGATTGCACTTTCCCACTTCTTCTCATTGTGGGCTATGATAACTGTTTCAATCAGAATTAGACCCACATACAGGGGATTCTAAAAGTAATTATCCTATAGTTTTTGTATGCCACACTAAATCCTTTTTTTAAAAAAATAGGGAACTAGTAATATCATACACCAATCATGTATAGATGCACTTAATGCTAAGGATAGGCTTCAAAAATATCAGCCCAGTTCTCTGCCTAGTTGCTGGACAGGCATGGCCATGGTGGGTGTGGCCTAGTTGGCTCCCTGCACCACAGCAGGGGGTGCTTTTCACCTCCCCAGGCTCCAGAGACTTTCCTCTAGCCTTTGGGAGGGTGAAAACCTTTCCCAGGGTCCAGAGGTCCTCCGGAGGTCGGAAATAGGCCCATTTCTAGCCTACCGGAACTTCCTGGTGGCCCATTTTTCACCCTTCCCAGGCTCCAGAGGCTTTCCTCGAGCCTCTGGAAGGGCAAAAACGACCTCCTCTGGGCTCTGGAGGCCCTCTGGAGGCTGGAAACAGACTCATTTCTTGCCTTCCAGAGGCTGTTTTTCACCCTCCCTGAGCCTCCGCGTGGGCCCTGAACTTACCTCACACCCAAACGGGCCATGTGGGGACTCCCGGCAGGGTAGATGGGGCCAGCCAGATGGGGCTAGCTAAGGGTTTGCCCAAACCGGGAAGAACCAGGAGCAGCCCACCCCTGCTTAATGCCCATGTTAATTAGGTTGCATTGGTGACTTACATTTCTTTTTTTTTTCTTGAACATAACAGCATTTGTTTCAATACCACACTTAGACATGTCACTGTCTTTTCCATATAAATATCTAAAATATTCCTTTTAGCATTCCTTAATTCAATTTTATCTCACATCATTTTAATCATTTTTGTTTTTAATTTCGTTCACTCTGCTGGAAGATCCTTGTTTTGCCTTTTTCCCCTCCTTCCAAAGTAATTTTTATTTTTACCAAGATCATGTGCAATATTTGGACTGTTGTAAATTTGTATCACTCAGCATATATAAAAAGTTTTAATACATTCTAAGAGTTACCCTTCCGGAGGTCCTTTAATCATTGTATGACTTGAAAATCTTGTAAACTGATTCTCCAAGCTCTAGGCTATTTTTTAAATGTTCATTGCTGCTGAAAGCTATACTGTTATTTTATACATTTATAAAGTTTATTGACTTTGTGTCTTATGTCTTGCCATACCTGCTATCTAATAGATATGAACATCAAATTGCCCTATTTTGGATTCACCACTTACTATTTTCTTGTATCTTCAAAAACAAAAGCAAAGTTTTTCATTTGTTTTTCTCTAAGTACATTCTCTTGGTTAGGGCGATGTAATTAAATTTGAACTTTAAGCTTCAGATGATGAAGTAAATGCTGTTTCCTAAAAATCAAAAGGCATATTGTTGAATAACGTTGTAAGAATAGGAGAGGGGAAGGGGAAGCTGACCTCTGACTACAGATAATGGTTTATTCTTATGTTCTTTTTCAGGAAGTGTAATTGCTTATATCAGCTCTTCAAGCTCTGCATCTAGCCCTGCTTCCTGTCACAGTGAAGGCTCAGACAACAGTTTTCAGTCCTCTTCTTCCCCTGTACCACCATCACCAAACAGTTCCTCCTCTGAGGGGAGCTACAGTAACAAGAGTAAGGAACACTCTGATGGAAGTCCAACCATTGACCAGTTTGAGAATCACACTAAGACAAATCAATTGAGTGATGCCTCAGCAGCAAAAAGTCATAAAGGGTTTGCAAGTAAGTGCTATTAGTCTTTTACAAAGCACTCATTTCTGACATCATGTTTCTCAGCACCTTTCATTTTTCATATTTTCTTTTTAATTCCTATGGTTAGCTGTTCTGATTAAAGTAGTACTCAGTTGTTGGATAATTGAAACTGTACAAATGCTATCTAGATCCTTGCTTCCAGGTGCTCTCTGGATGAACCCTTGTTAGAAATACCCATTGACCCATATAACATTGTAATAGTAAATGAGAGACTAACAAGACGAGGAACTTGCGACATCTGAATTGATCCTTATATTATACACTTTAGGTACAAGATACATTTATCTCAAGCTTGGCAGCAGTGGGATGTAGTATTAAATCTTCATCACTTAATCTCTGACTTCCATTCTTCTAGTTAAACTGGAGTTCTGATGCTCAAACTGCCATATTCTTGTGGAATACTGGCATATTCCTGTTTCATGGTCAAATTTGGGCCAACAGACTATGTTGCCTTGTAATCCACAATTAAATTTGAAAAAAAAATGAGAAATTGAGAAATGTTTACCAAGAAACCCCAGTCTGGAAATCTCCCTATTTAAAATGCATAAGGCACAGCATTTTAGAATTGAGATTTTGAAATCCTCCAGCTTTGATACTGAAAGAATATACAAGTTCAAATTGTGAAAAGGGGCATTTTCATTTCTGAATTAAAGTAAATTAAATACGTTTATCCATGTAACATGATCATGCATACTTTGAAGATAATTTAGAAGTGATTGTGATGTCATATAAGCACAAAAGGTTATACAGGTTTATATTACCATAAAAAGCATTTATTATGGTTAATGTTACCTTTAAAACTAATAGCATTGTACAGAAGCTTGAAAAAAAAAGGAACGGATTTAAAACATTGCAGAAACCACTGCGCTTGCACAAAATCCAAAGCATTTCTTCTGAATCATTTACTGAGTGTGCATAAAATATGAGACTTATTTTAGAGTAAAGTTTTGAAAATACATTTTAAATAACTCAAAGTTCTACTGATCACAACGGGGTGGGTATTTTTGCTGGTGTGACTTAACAAGTTAGGAACAAAAAATATGTTTTCTAATAGACCTGATTATATTTTGTTAATATCTTATTTGCTTGTCTGCAGTTTTTTAAACTTTGGTAACTGGTAACTCATACACTTAATTTCTGTACTTAATTTGGAGACATCAGCCTTTGAATCTGAAGCTTCTTAAGAATGCAGCACATTCGTTCTGAAATTGCACATTTGCTTCCACACTAATAAAGCTATTATTAGTCAGTTATTTCTCACTTACTGATTGCCTTGTATGGTGATCATTTGAAATTAAGAGTTGTAAAAAAGCTTTGCAACAAATCCTCAAATTTATGCCATCATATCTGTCTGTGGTCACATGATCACCATTCATACACTTTTCATCTGCCACACATTTATGCCCATTGTATTTCTTGCAGTCATGTGATTGCCATTTGCAAGCTTCACAATCAGTTTCCAATTAGCAGAATTAATGGAGAATTTTCTAGAGTGACACAACATCAAATTTAAAAACTATACTGCTTAATCTTTTGCTGACTCCTTTACTAAAACATTTTTAACATTCTTTGAGACATGTATGACAATGATCTGAGAAGGCAGGTATACAGAATTATATTCCTTTACATTACATTACATAACAAAGCAAATCTATCCGTGCTTTATTTCTCATGTTACTACTGAGCTTTCATACTGTTGCATTTTTAGAATTTAATGGCATGATCTTGCTGTGTAAAGTCTGTGGAGATGTTGCTTCAGGATTTCACTATGGGGTCCATGCCTGTGAAGGCTGCAAGGTAATTTTTCTAATATAAATGGCTTAAGGTAGCAATGAATAGATATAAATTTAGAAATGAGTATAATTATTGCTGACTGTCTGAAATATACTGTTACGTTTTATTTGCCAAATTGCCAAATTTAAAATATTTTCATTTTGTACTAAATAAGTACCATCAGCAAAACTGAGGGCAACATTCTTTAAAGTTTAAGAAGAATACTTTGCATGTGTTTTATTCCATCATTTTTAATCATAACAAAATTTCACAAGTCTTATTTTCAAGATTAAACATGCAAGATTTTATTTGTATGATTTAATTGAAAACTTGTTCACACACAAAAAAACACTAACCCCTAAAACTGTTGCTTATTTTTTCAGGGTTTCTTTAGAAGAAGCATTCAGCAAAATATCCAATATAAGAAGTGCCTGAAAAATAACAACTGCTCTATAATGAGAATGAATAGAAACAGGTGTCAGCAATGCCGATTCAAAAAATGCTTGTCTGTAGGAATGTCAAGAGATGGTATGTTTCTATATTGAGCAGTGACCTTCAGAAGGTGAATTGTTGTACGTTTTGTGTTTAATTCAAATGGAAGTTTTATAAAAATGGTGATAAAGTAGAGATTAACATTGTGCTCTGCTTCCAATCAGAGTCCATAAAGTCAGAATTATGTAACCATAAAGTCATAACTATGGAAATGATACTAGTACATGAAATATGTTCCTACAAGAGCTTGTAATCCCTGTGAGAATTTATGAATACAGATAGTCCTGTACTTGTAACTTTCAACAACACTAAAAAAGTGACTTATAACTATTTTTCCACACTTATGACCATTGTAATGTCCATATGGTCATATGATCAAAATTCAGATACTTGGCAACTGATTCAGATTTACGATGGTTACAGCATCCCAGGATCATATGATCACTTTTTGTGAACTTCTGACAAGCAAAATCCATGGGGAAACCAGATTCACTACAACCATGTGACTTAACTGCTATGATTCACTTAGCAAGTGTGGCAAGAAAAATTAGTAAAATGAGGCAAAAACTCAATTAACTGTCTTGCTTAGTAACAAAAATTTGGGAATCAGTTATGGTCATAAGTCAAGGACTACCTGTACAAGGGTGAGCTTCTATTCATGATATAAGCTATATCCACGATGGAGGGATTAAGCAGCAAGTCCCTACACAAAGTACTCTAAACCATGATTGTAAGGGGGATGTTTATATCTGCAACCATACAAGGATGGACTGTCAGGAACCTTTGTATGTTTATATGTTAGATATGCAGCCATCCACTTGTATGATTTTAATCTGTCCAACTCATAAATCTCAGCTTTTTAATATATTCTTTAATGTGGTGTGGTGTATAATAAAGCCACTTCCAATGCTATGTAAAAAGGCTAAGAAATTTCAATATGATACATTAATTAGAGAAAAAAGCAAATAAAAGTTACTAATATTTACAGTTTTTATATAGTTGATTTATCAGAAAACATATAAGGGATCTTAATCATTGAGGAAAAATATAGGAGATTCTTTTATACTTATCACAGGGTCATGATTTTATTATTTATCAATCACTGGAAACAATGCAAATTTCCAAACAGGGTTTTCTAAGAGGATAGTTTTCAAGGAAGAACATTCAAACTGACTAGTACTTTGGCTAACTTTATTAGATGTTATTCCTGAAACATATATACTTCCAATTTAGGCTGAGCCATAAGAAAATTAGGCAGGGATCCCATAAATTAGTTTAGCTATGCTAGATCTGTCTTTTTTTTTTAAGAGCATTGCTGCTCAAATATGATTACTTTAAGATATGTGAATTTCAACTCCCAAAATTCGCTAGCTACTAATTTGAGGACTTAAAGGCTATACATCATAAAGTTGCCAAGTTTGTGGAGTACTGATTTAGAGCAGTGGTTCTCAAACTTTTTCAGTCCACCGCCCCCTTGGTGCTACAAACTCATCCTCAGTGCCCTCCACCCAGGGGTGGGATTTAAATTTCTGTGGGCATGGCCTAATTTGAGGGTCTGGCTTGCTGGTCATGTGACTAGGTAGGTGTGGCTTGCTGGTCATGTGACTGGGTGGGCGTTGCTTGCTGGCTAGGCATGGCTTGCTGGTCACATGACCGGGTAGGTGTGGTTTGCTGGTCATGTGACTGGGTGGGCATGGCCAGGTGACTGGCAAACAAGTGGTCCTCACTTAATGGCCGGTTGTTTAGCAAGTGTTCTAATTTATGACTGGTCTCCTCAGAGATACTTGACCTGTTTTTGGAGTTTTGTCAGCCATGCACACACATACACACACACTCCCTTATAACTCTTATAACCCTTCTAACCCTGCTGGAGCAGGACATTGGACTAGAATCGGCAAAACATCTCTGATTAGATTCTAGTAGTGAATAAAATCTAATCAGAGATGCTTTGCCAATTCTTGTTGATTTGTTTTATTTGTATCTCTTTATTTTGTGTTGCTGAATTGCATTGACATGTGTGTTCCTTCTTGTGCACAACCCAGAAGCTTTTGTGATTCTTTGCAGCAAAAATTACTGACCTCTGGCTTTGCTCTACTTTTCAAACATGCCGCCACTGCTGTATTCTGGGTGTCAGCCCTGCAGGTCCACCCCACTGAGCCCACTGCACTGGTGGGACCTGCCCAAGCAAGTCAAGTCAATGGGGTGAGCCTGAGAGAGGGAAAGAGGGAGAGAGAAAGAGAGAAGGAAGAAAAGAAAGAGAAAAGGGAAAGAAAGAAAAAGGGACAAAGAAAGAGGGAGAATGGAAGGAAGGGACAGAAAGAAAAAGAAATAAAGAAGGAGGGAGGGAGGAGAAAGATAATGAGATATCTATTCTAGTCCAATCACCTGCTCCAACAGGGTTAGAAAGGGGTGTGTCTGTTCTCCTTGTAATTTACCAGTACATTTTGGATTTGCCTTCTTCAGAATTGGCACTGTAATACTTTGGGGAAAAGTAATTTTTAGGGTGGAGATCTGGTCCAGTGGATCCTGTTTAAAGCCTCAACAAAATGTGAGAGCTTCCTGATAGTCTTGACCATGTTTCGTCCACAATAACTTTAATAGAAGCCAAAGATGTTTCAATGGGCTGGCAAAGATGTTTCAATGTGGAAAAGGGCCTCAGTCTAAACTAGGCTTCATTTCAATCTGATGCATCAGGTCTCTCTCTTTCTTTCCCCCTCCCTCCCTTCTTCCCTCCCAGGCTTTGCTCTACTTTCCTGATTTTGCCTGCAGGGCTGGCGCTTCAAACATGGATGGAGGGGGGCGGGGTAGGCAGGCAGGCGGGCAGGCAGATAGATCTTTGGATGAATGTATGGATAGGTAGGTAGGTAGAAAGATTGGTAGATAAGTAGGTAGGTAGATGGATAGATAGATCTATATTGGTAGGTAGGTAGACAGAAAGACAGGCAGGCAGGAAGACAGACAGACCTTTTGGATGGATGGATGGATGGATGGATGGATAGACAGATAGATAGACAGACAGACAGACAGAGTGCGACAGTGGCGGCACTTTGAGAAAGTAGAGCAAAGCCAGAGTAGGAATTGAAGTCCACACAAGTTGCCAAGGTTGAGAAACACGGGCTGAACATATCAACCCAGCCATTCTGGTTAGAGTTTAGCATGCTATTTGATTCTGGCTTAGTCAATAAACCATGGCTAAGATCTTCCTGCTCCTTAATGCAGCTGCCCCTCTGCCCCTTCTCCAGCCCCCTGCCCCAGTTCTTTCTTCGGCATCCAATTTTGCAATGCTCCGCTGGGGATGAGGAGGGCGTGCGGAAACAGCCCAGACCAGTGGAGATGGAGGGAACGATCACTTGGAAAGCAAGCAAGCAAGCAAGCACAGGACTCAGTCGGAAGAACTAGGCTGCAGAGGGAGGCTAGGTTCTAGGTCTGGGCCAGCCATGTAGAGCTGAACCAAACTGAGCCACGTGCCTTGGAGAGCTGCAGCTGCATCTACCCGTATCCTGCGCGCAAGCCCGGCTGGCTGGAGAGGCGGAGGCCAGGCAGGCGCTGCATGCTCCCTTGTTCTCTGGGGAAGAGGGCCTTAATGCCGGACCACCCACCCCTTCCACTGCGCGCCTTGGGAGGATTTTGCTTTCGGGCCTTCTGGCATGCCTCTGCTGCTTCCACCTGAGAGGGCAGCCTGCAAGCTAAGGCGCCCCCTTTCCGCCACCCCCCACCTTTCTCCCCCCCCCCCCCCCCCCCAGGCTTGGCAAGGCTCGCCGTGCACGGGTTCTGCATTCGAGGTGCCGGCTACGGAGCAATGAAACAGTCAATGGGCTGTGGGGCCGGCAGTCAATGAGCCTGTGGGGCCGGCACCTCGAATGCCCCCCTGCTGCCTCTTAGCACCCTCCTGAGGTATCCCACCACCACCCCAGGGGGCGGTACTGCCCACTTTGGGAACCACTGATTTAGAGGAATGATCTAGTAAATTGGAAGTTTCATACCATGATTAATTAATCTGATAACTTGATTAATTAAATTTGCAAAGAACATACCACTTTAAATAAGCCACAAATATATTGTGGAATTAAGGAAGTAAAAAATAAAAATAAAGGTCAAGTGTATTTACAATCTTATAGTTGGTCTGATGATGCTTCTAATCTGTCTGCCCATGTCTGCCTTTTTTGGATATCATCATTGCAGACAAACTGGTTTTCATTTTTCTCAAGCCAAAGTATCTCCAGTACAACCAGTCTGCCACTTTTGGATACATTTTGGTTATTCTTAGAACTTTAGTTAATATAACCACAATACTTTCCAAATTGTGGGTTGTCCTAGTTACTAAGTTTTCGCTATTTTCATTCCAAGTTGTGTATTCCAAGTTGTGTCTCTCCGCTCTTTTTTCCTTGGTCATAAAAATAATGCTTGCATTCCTGCCTGCATTGTTGAGAAGAAAAATTGTGTATTATATAAGTTATTTGAATGCTTTTTTTTAATAACACAGCTTTCTGGACAATTCTAAGCTATATTAAGAAAAGGAAATAACATGACAATAAAGTACAAAAAAATAATATAGGAAAAGGAAAGAGACAATACTTATAAAAGTCAGCATCCTTTCCAATAGCCTTTTCTGTCTAGAAGCAGCATACATGTGCAACTTGCTTTTTGAGGGAAAAAGAACTTTAAAAACTTACCTCATTCTCTTCATTACAATTGAAAATACTGCTTGGACTGTGTATGAATTCTCTTCTATTCCATGTGTATCTCACATTTGAGAAAAATGTATCTTTAGAATTTCAGGTCCCAGAACCAGTAGGGTAGTCTTTTGATCCTTGATCACAATTTTACTGTCAAATAGATTCTGTGTTTAATCAATAGTGTGATTTCTTAAGAAAAAAATGAAATTGCATTCTTATTAAAATTTGATATAATCTAAAACTAAAGACTTTCTCTGTCTTCCTTATAGCTGTTCGATTTGGCCGAATTCCTAAACGAGAGAAGCAGAGGATGATAATTGAAATGCAAAGTGCCATGAAAACTATGATGAATACGCAGTTCAGTGATCACTTGGCCAGTGAAGCATTAAAAGATAGCCAGGAAGCATTGCTCTTAGTGCCTCAGGAACAGCTGAACTCCAAACTAAAGCAAGAAGAAACTGCCAAAAAGCCCACTTCTCCTTCTCCTCTTCCTCCTCCATTATGTCCTGCTCTTTCTTTGCCCTCTGACATTGCCAAAGAAGAAGTGATTGGCATGGTGACCAGTGCCCACAAAGATACATTTATGTACAATCAGGAACAACCAGAAGATCGTACCACTTCAAATGGGGAGAAAAATCTTAAATACTTGGAGCAATACAATTCTGGTGGTGAAGCCGATGATGGTAGCATAAGCAATGTGCTTCAAAATGGGAATATTAAACATTTCAATGGACAGTTTAAAGGGCAAAACAATATGCGCTATCCAAGTGGGTATAATCTTTGCTTCCATTCTATGAACTTCACCAATGGCTTTACCACAAAAGGGTATAATAAAATGCTCGAAAATGGCTTTTCTTCCATTGAATCTCTGAATGTGTATTCCTGCAGCACTGAAGACAGAATGCACCTGGTATTACAACTATTAAATACTTCAGTTGTCATAAGCTTAAATTAGTCATATAATCCTGGGAACAATAATGCAGTAGAGTATACAGGTAATCTTATAGATACGACCAGTCACTTAGCAACTATTTGAAGTTACATCATCTCCCATAATAATTTGCTTTTAAGACCAGCCACAGGGACACTGCAGTGTCCACTCTTCCCATCAGGCCTTGTGCCTACTTCCCACCCACATCTGCCATTGATTGTTCAACTCCATTCCACTTGGTATCCTTAAACTAAACCTTACTTGGCTTCACAATAGAAACAGATACCATTTTACAAGCAGCTGTAATGAAACAGTCCCCTAATCATCTCTGCAAGTGGCTTCCCTTCCACTGGTGTCTTTCCCTACTGTGGCAGCAGTTGCCATAGACTTCACCTTTCCTCCCAAAATGCCTGCACCACTCAGGGTCCAGATCCTAATTATCTACAGTATACAGGAACTTCACCTCACTATCCAAGGGGCTACCAGTTCAAAAGAAAGATAACAATCTGCCAAGAGTCTACACACACACACACACACACACACACACACACACACACACGTCAAATACTACTTGCAATCCCCAAAGGAAGACACATGTCTCTCTGTGTGTGTGTGTGTGTCCACTCACCCCCTCAAAGAAGTTTTCGTCATCTTCCATTGTTTAAAGAAGGGGACGAGAGTTTGGAAGTTTTCTTCCAAAGAAAGGAAAAGAAAGCTCTAAATTTAGCCTGGAAGACTCTAAGGATGTAAAGCAGCCACTTTCTTCACAAAGTCCTGAACAACTGGAAAATTTCAGCCTAGCACTCTTGACTTGCTTTGCCTTGCCCCATGTCAACCAACCTTTGCCATTTCCTTTTTCCTACAAGGTTATCCAGACTAGCCCTTTAAGAAGGAGAAGACAGAGAAAATAGCTAAAATCAGGTGTCAGCTCTAGCATCTTAAAATGCCTTTTCCCCATGCTCTTGGACAGGATTGAGGCATTGCTGCTGGCTTCACAGAGAATAAAAGAACTGCACTCACTTTTCTAAAATTCTTCTCTAAAGTTATAGTTATACGATATTTCAGCTTGACTTTCATGGGATAAAACCCTCAAACACAATTCACAATTCTTGGAGGACATTGGCTTCAATGGAAGAAGCCATTTCTATTGAAAAGGAAGCAACCATGCCAAGAGAAGTTTTGCAGAAAAGAAAAGAAAAAGTTAAACTTGTTTTTTTTAATCGGGACTTTGGGAGACTATTCTTTTTGCAGAACCTTAAAAAGGGAAGGCAGCTCTTTTTTCTCTCTCCCTCTATGAAGTCAACTCCAGTGGTTATTATGTGAACCCCATAATTGTTAAGCAAATCCACTTCAGCCAATCCATTTTTTTGCTGGAAACGAAGTAAATACCCATTTCTGGCACACAAAAAAGTGACTGTGGGATGATGCAAATATCCATAAGTGCAGGCTAGTTGTCCAAAACATAATCATGTAAATGGAGGGGGACATGTCATTGGAATGTCACTCCTTTTTCTGGATTCCTTGTAAATCCAAACAGTTGCTAAGTGATCGGTTATAGTTTGAGGATTCCCTGTAGTTGGAATAATAACACAGTTGAAGAAAATTTCCACCTGTGAAGTTACTTTAGGGTGAACAAATTCCTTCCCTTGTATGTGTTTTTTTAAAACAAATACTTGTACGAATTCAATTGGAAGGTGGGATAAGTATGAACTAGTTACTAATTATAGTGTGACTTTCTGTATAAATGTGTGACAGTTAAACCAATTGAATAATGACCACTCCTATAACATTTTCATTTGAAGCTGAAAGTACATTCTCTGTGATTCTTTCACACTATTTATGCTATATTTTTCAAATGGCATAGCAATTAAGAGAAGAAATGTACATGTAAGCAATTCAAACATTTTAAGCCTTAGCAGTTTTTAAAGCCTTAAAGTGAAGTAAAAAAAAAAAATTACAGTAAAGAACTTACAGTCAAGGTCATATAATTTTTTCTGGATAGTCAGTGTAATTGCCTACCAATTGCACTAGATGGAAATAAAATTATCACAGCTATTCCAAAATTGTAACGCAAGGATGCTCTGCGAATGTAAGTTTGCAAGTATAAAATATTGTGGAAAATGGACTTTAAAGTAGATGCTCATACTCAGGTTTCTTTTCTAAGAAAGGTTTTATTATGTTGTTGACAAGAGGAAACTCTTAATTTTAATTAGATTCTAACATTTTTGGAACATTCTAGCATTTTTAATTATGAATGTTTTAATTATGAATAATTATGTTATATTTGAAGATATTGCTGGTTTTTGAAAAGAAGAAAGTGTTCAGAGTAGCATTTTGATTCCATGTGTATGTAAATATCCAGGTTTGCCCAATGAACAAGACTCCTTTTGTGGATCCAAATAAGTCTGGTCAGGAAGTCTGGGAAGAATTTTCCATGAGCTTTACCCCTGCAGTAAAGGAAGTAGTGGAATTTGCCAAGCGTGTTCCAGGTTTCCGAGATCTTTCCCAACATGACCAAGTAAACCTTCTGAAGGCTGGAACCTTTGAGGTGAATATTTCTTTTTTATTTCTTCTTCTTTCTATCAATTAAAATTGATAAAATGAGTGCAGTTATTTTGGTACATTTGGCATGTATCTGCTGTAGTTGTTGGGGAAATGTGGTAAAAATTGCCTCTTTATGTAATTATAGATTGTATAGTTTACTTGGAAATTTCATCCTGTCTTGTCACTCATTTTGAAAAGTAGGATCCTCAGTTTTGCACTCACCTTTTTTGCTGTATCCAAATTGGTATCTCAGTGTGGCATTTTCTTGTATCTATTGCCATGCTGGCTCAGGAATTCTGGAAGTTGTGGTCCACAAGTCATCAAGGGGAATAGTTCCCCACCTCTGGCCTAAAAGGGCCCCATACCTTTGTCCACAATTGAAATCCTGACTATATTCAGTCTTGCCTTTTGGAAAGAGCCACAGTGAACATGAGAAAATTTATATTTAAGAAATGCCAATTATTCTCTTGTCTTGCCTCATCTTTCCTTCTCTGAGGGAAGGTATTACTTTTGAGCTCTGTTGCTTAAAAAAGTTTTAAATATTGGTGCTAAGTTCTCCATCTCCTTCAAGGCTGTATGCTGTGGAGGTCAGTCTGCTTACATCAATGTTTTTGACTGCTCCCTGCAGAATACCTCTCACTTCAACAATAATAAAATACATTTTAGAAGATATTGCATTTTTATTTCAAACCATTTTATATCCTCAGTTTAAGAATCACTTTTTGTGAGATGGATAGCCATATAAGTTTAATAAATAAATAAATAAATTACCAACAAAATATCAAAGCCAAGTGAGGATGTCTCTTTAACTCCAAACTCTAATTTTTTTTTACATATAACCTGGCCTGTTTCTAAATTATATAAATAGTTGCTGAGATTCTTTTTAAAGCTGGGATTAATCATACCTTTAGTGAACTGTTAGAAAGCGTTTTTAAACAAACAAATGGAGGGTATAAATTATATAGGATAGTAATCATTTTGTATGTGGACTATTTTAGAATTCAGGATATATCTCACTTATGTCATTGCTTTTAGGCTCAAACAGAGAACACATTTTTAAGCAGGATAATAGTTGGATGGAAGACATTGAAAGTCTGGGAAATAAAATCCCATAAGGCAGTAGATTTGATCACTTCCCTTTAATTTCAAGACTAGTCACCAAGAATTGACCTTGGCTCATAGAAGACTTTTATCTTCAATTTTATGAGCTCTCAAAGTTTAAAGATTTTATATGAACTGAGTATAGATTTATATCGAGCTTTTCTCCCTAAATTTTCTTTTGACCAGGTACTAATGGTACGGTTTGCATCTCTATTTGATGCAAAAGATCGTACTGTCACTTTTCTTAGTGGAAAGAAGTACAGTTTGGATGATCTACGTACCATGGGAGCTGGTGATCTGCTGAACTCCATGTTTGAGTTTAGTGAGAAGCTAAATGCACTCAACCTTAGTGATGAAGAAATGAGTTTGTTTACAGCGGTGGTCCTTGTATCTGCTGGTAAGAAACCAAAATAAACCTTTATATATAGCAAAAACTAAAATATCCTTTATCTTTTCAGAATACATAAAATCTGGTTTGGAGGTTGGTCTCCCATTTTCCCTCTCCTCTAGGTTTCTTCATATTATTTAACAAATAAGAATATATTTTAAATTTATCTTACAGTATTTTATCTCTTCTGAAAGTGCTTCACTAAAGATTCTGTTTCTCTTCCTTTTATATGGTTGGTTTGCATAAAAAGGGATAAGAGTCCGATTCATTTTTCAGGAGTAACCACATTTGGGACTGTTTTGGAACTTCGCCAAAGGCACCCATACTGCCGTTTTTTCAGTAGTGATGCAATGTTTCCTACTTTATTAAGAATTATTGTTATTTTTTAGATATTTTTGCATAAATAAGATTTTGGGGGGATTATTTGCAGTTCACTTTTATTTCAATATTCTTTCTCTTGTGAGAAAGAGATATTTGTTTCAGAAATTGTGTAGGGTCTCCTGCTTAGGGAGGTGGGGTTTGGACTAGATGATCTACAAGGTCTTTTCCAATTCTGTTATCTGTTAACTTCTAGAGACAATATACTATTGAATTTTAAAATAAAATATACCCATAAATCCTCTGGGAGTGGGGAGATTACAATGTTGCATGTTCTGATCCATATTGGAATAGAAATATTGCAATAGGAAATGTAATTTTGAATTGTCATGCAGTCTGATCTGTGATAATTAATTTTAGTTACTGAAGTGAACAAGTAAAATGAATAATGTCGTTGGTAGGGGCAAAAAAGTATTTTCTCTCTCCACTTACTAGGAATTATGCAAACTTTATCATGCAAACTAACAGAATTTTTCATTGCGAATTAAATCATTAGATAATATAGGAGTGGAGGAGACAGCCAAGCATATGCTCTCTTACTCTTCTGGGAAGGGGAATGTATTCTGAAGTCACACTCACTCAAATAAACACTCTAGAAAATCTTAATTCGTTAAGATGTTCATCTTACATTCCTGATTATGTTAGGATCCTTGCCTCGTACCCCAAACATTCCTGTTAGCTGTACACTTTAGACACCCCAAAACTTTCTTTTCCACAATACAATGTTTTAATATTGTGTACTTGTTACTCTGCTCAAAAAGAGAAGTAAAGATTCCTCTATATATCCAAGCTATTGGATCACTATGCAGAATGTATTTGCCTACCTCAGTCAGGATGCGCCTCCATCCTACATTATAAATTAAGGATAGCTTGTCAAATTGATACTTAACATGAGCATGTTAATTTATATTGGCCTTGATCTGCAGTGGTTATGACTTACCTAGTTTGAATATCATTTACTCAGGGGTAGGACCTCCCACGGCCAGCTCCAGGGCTCCCCAGGCCTTGCCCAGCCCACCTACCTACATCCCCCCATCCCTGGGCTTGTCTGGCTCGCTTCTCCACTGGTGCAGCCCCCATCACGCCAGCGGTGCTGGCTGGGACCTACCTACCTGCCCCCCGTCCTTGGGCTCAGCTGGATGGCTAAGCCACCACGCAGCGCTCTTCCAGCTCTCCCTACCACATGGCAGCTGCACCACAGTGAACTGTGGGGCCTTGAGCAGCCCCCCCCCAGTTCTTCAAAGTGCCTCCACATGCAGAGGCGGTGGACCTGGCTGCCTCCCATAAGCAGGGCCATTGCCGCAGTGCCTCCACCACCTCTGCCCGCTTCTTCTAGGGGCAAAACAAAAGGAAGGGGGCAGAGGTGCTGCAGTGATGGTGCTGCTTACGGGAGGCAGCCAGGGTCCCCGTCGCTGCTGCACATGGAGATACTTTGGCTTAGGAAGCAAGCAAGCACGGGGAAGGGCTCTGGTGCCACGATCTCCCATCATTTCCCTCACAGGCCAGGATGGCTTGGAAAGCAAGTGGGAAATCTTGGCATTGACCAGAGCCATTCCCCCTGCTTGCTTGCTTCCCTCGCAGGCCAGGGCAGCTTACGGGAGACAGCCAGAGCGAGGTCCGCCACCTCTGCCACCTGTGGAGGTGTTTGGGGAGGGCTGCAGTCTGGGAGGATGCTCAAGGCCCCGCTGCTGCTGCCACCATCACACACAGAGGTGCTTTGCCTTTGGGAGGACCGGGGCAGGTGGGTGTTCAAGGCCCCGCTGCCATCACTACAATCACCGCTGCACGCGGAGGTGCTTTGCCTAAGGGAGGATTGCGCCTGCATGCCACCACCACCCTTTCTTCCTTTTCCCTCCACCTACTGCTGACTGGAGCTCGCCAGATCATTCAGTTTGTCCCAGACCAGGTGTGTGTGTGTGCGTGTGTGTGTGAGAGAGAGAGAGAGAAAGAGAAAGAGAAAAGAAAAGAAAGAGCAAGAAAGAAAGAGGAAGGGAAAAAGAGAAAAAAACAGGAAGGGAAAGGAAGGAAGGAAGGAAGGAAGGAAGGAAGGAAAGAAAGAAAGAAAGAAAGAAAGAAAGAAAGAAAGAAAGAAAGAAAGAAAGAAAGAAAGAAAGAAAGAA